>CABFOV010002086.1:0-84724 GCA_902141375.1 Timema poppense | reverse complement strand
CCCCCCACACACACACACACAAATGCTATTTATAATATTTTTTGAATGTTTGTTTTGGATTATGGTATTTTTCTTTGTCTGATAAATGAAAATAATCCTTACATAGGCCTTAAGGGCTCACTCACCTTAATTTCTTCACTACGTTGTCAAACACACTTTGTTGCATTGAGACTCATTGATATAAAATACATAAAAATATAGTGTATGAAATGGTGAAGAATAGCACTGCTAACAGTTAGTGTGACTATTTAAATTGTCTGACATCCACACTATGATTACCACCCATATGGTATTTTATGGGATTGTTTCATATTGCCTATATTTAACCAGACATTGAGATTGGGGTTGCAAAAATAAAAATAATTTTATAAACAATCAAAAGTGATAACAATCTGATTATATTTTTATTCACTAAAAAGTCACATTTTGACCCCAAATCAATTTTAATAAATATTTTGGTCACAATCTTGAACAACCCTTGTAACATATTTTTATTTTATCTAAAAGTCTGACAGATTACGAGTGTTTGTTAACGGTTCTCAACAATTAAGGGTAACTAGAGAGGGCCAGCAAGAAGGTTATTAATGCATCAAATATAATGATTAGAAACTTGAATGGGGCAGAAAGTTGCTAAGCAGAATGATGCTAGTCAAACTGATGAAGAATTATATTAGCTTGGCTTGAGAACCACATAAAAATTGGTTCAGACAAGATTAAGAAATCCAACACCTCAACTTAGATTGTTGCATGTTTTTCTCCAATGGTCCCGAGTTCCTTTCACAACATGGCTTAACGTTATCGTTGGTGAAATGTGGGCTTATCCTTTCACATTGATGACTTAACAACTGGAGGGATGGGTGTTGTTTCTGTTCTAGATTTAAGTTAGCCTAGTTTACAAATTGTGTACTGATATGATCAGTCGGTTCAGAGACTGCATGTTAAATACCGCAAAAATAATATTAAGAAAATTTCGAGGTTGTTGGGAAGACTGAGAAGGAATTGGGGAAATGGGAATCCAAATGTGTAAAACCCTACAAATATATTACCCGCCTCAGTGGCGTAGTTGGCTAATGCGCTAGTCGTGTTGGGCTCGACTGCTGAGGTCGGGGAGATCGAGGTTCGAGTCTCGGTCGGGTGAACTGGGGGGGGGGTTCCTAAATGGTTTTCCACTCTCCCTCCACGCAAATGCGGGTTCACTTCCTCTAATTCAACCTTCACAATTCCTAATCCATTAGCGTAATTAGTACTTAAAAGCGTATAACCCGAACGAGTAGTAAGTAAGATGCGGTGCTAAATAAAATAAAAAATATATACAAATATATTCAGGATTAAATGAGAAAATAAACAAAGCTAAGCTTTACACTCTACAAGACAATAAGGGAGAAGGTAGGGGTTTGTGGGAATATTGAAATAAGGTTACAGTTGGAAATTTTTGAGAGAGAAATTGAAGAAGGGAAAGAAAAGATGTGTCAGAGTACTTTTATTATTTGAATGCCTAATAATTAGGGAAGTTAACTATAGTTATTAATATATTGTTAAGACTTAGTGACATTTAGATACAAAATATAAAAATATATTATAAAGCTCATACAAGCATTCAAATATTATATTTGTCTACTAAGTAAGTTATGAAAATTATACTTTACAATTTGTTTATGTATTAATGGCTGAAAATGACAGTGACTCGCAGAATCCATTAAATCGTTTGAATGTGGCAACAGACTGAATGGATCTTAGTATGAATGTCTACAAAACCAAGGTGGTAATTTTTGATAATGACAGATCAGGAAATGATTGTCAGCATAATATAAATGGAAAACTGTTAGAACACATGAATAAGTTTATGTTTCTGTACATAATGTTATGTAAAAATGGAAGGTTAGATGGTGAACTTGACAAACGATTGAATGCATCTCTTGGATGTATGTGGACTATTGCAAAGATTGAAGTAGTAGTCTATCAAAAGAAACAAAGATGGCAATATATAAAAGTGTGTTCACACCAACATTTTTTTATGGACGTGAAGCTTGGATTTGTCAGGAGAAACACAAGAGCAAGGTGAATGCAGTTAGAATGAGATATCTAAGAAATGTATGTGGAAAAATTCGTATTGACAGAGTCACTAACGAATGGGTGCTAAAGAAGTGTGGTTTTAAAGGGAATCCAATAGGTAAATATGAAAGAATCTTGTTACGTTGGTTTGTACATGTTGAGAGGATTAGTGTGGATCAAGTGACAATGAGTTAGAGTGTGTGGATCGAAAGGAAGGGGTAGTTCATGTAATATGTGATTAGATGTTGTAGACGAATGTGTGAAAAAGAGAAACATTAAAAGTTTTAAGACTAAATGCTCATGTATGACTCGGTGCATGGATGTTGTTGAAGCAACTAGGGAGTATGCAAGGATAAGGAAATATGGAGAAAGTTAATGAGGATGGATTAAATACAAAGTTCTTGTTTTTTGAGCTGTATGCACAGTTTCCTGCCGACCTTTTAAGGGAACTGCTTGATTAGGTATGAATATAAGCATTCATATCTGTACATTTTGTTGAAGATATTCATTTTGTGAATAAAACTTGACATTAAACTGTTCTTACATTGGGAATGAGAACTAAACATCAAGCTTGTTTAGTATAGTTTCCTGGTGATGGGGACGTGAACAATATAAAGGCCCAGGTATGTCAGCAGAAAGTTTGTCCTCACACTTGTAAACAAAACAGCTTAAATTTATCCTACTTGGCTATAGAAGACTAACTTAGTAGGCTAAATTATTATTTAGTGGAACACTTTTAAAATTACATTTAATTTCCTTTTAGCACCGCGTCTTGCTACCCGTTTAAGTTATACGCTTATACTTAATTACAGTTCATCTGACCTAAACAATATAAATATTTTTTATTAGATATTTTATAGTTTAAACAATGGAAATTTTGAATTAATAAATGTTTGCAATTCACTATTGAATTGTTTTATTTTTCTCATACTTGCACTAGTGACAGTGATTTAAAGCATTAAACTCGCATTACTTTCTGTTGCTGTTGATAAGTTTGGGGATTAAATCTTGAATAAGAGTATTGGAGGTGATTTTCCCACCCTTTCTCCAGTCCAATGCTTGCAGGGCCTACCTTAAAATTCACCTTCCTCATTATGTCCTTTAATCAATGTGCATTGCAGATAGCCTTGACGGCCGGGGTTCAATCCCCGGTCCCGGCACAGATTTATCTGATTACCAAACCCTTCCTTCACCTCTGACAAGACATCTTTGACAAGACATCTTGTGAATGTGAGGAATGCCAGGCCTCCACCGTGGTTCGGATTCCACATTAAACTGTAGGTCCTCCATTTCCTCCACAATCACCCTACCATTACACATTAGCGTAAGTGCGTATAACCCGAACGGGTAGTAAGACGCGGTGCTAATAATGATAGCCTTGCCAGGCAGTAAGACACTAATCTCAAAAAAGTTTTTTTTTAGATTTGTATCTGTAATTTTAAACCTAGGCACATAAAAAGTGTTTTGATAAAAAGATTTAATATTTATTTATCTGACCTTTGGTTTTTTTTATGATTTTTTACCAATTTTCTATGAAGAAGGCATTATTTTATAATTTACTAACAGCCAAATGGTTCTGTTTGTGTATTTTAGGTATATCCTGACTCAAATTGAAGACTTTTTTTAAAAAAAAAGTACTCAATGAATACAATCAATAGCATGGATCATTTAAAGGAAGTTGATGGTCTTACCATTGAGTGATAGTGATTTCATTATGCTTGATTGAAATTATATCCAATGTTTTCTCTATGCCATAGAGATTCTTTTTATATGAAAGTAGCTCCCAACGAAAACAAAACACTAACAAAATTATGGCTTCCAAAACACATGTGGATGTGAGTGTTGCTGAACGACGCCTCCGCCCAATTTACGATTGGCTCGACAACGGAAACAACAAGAAAGCATTACAGGAAGCCGAGAAGGTCCTTAAAAAACAACCCAACTTTCAGCCTGCTAGGGTTTTGAAAGCTCTTGCTTTGTTACGGCTAGGTAAAGAGGAGGAATGCATTCAGCATTTAGAAGTAGTACAAGCAGAAGTTCCAGTTGACGAATCAGCACTGCAAGCTATGACTATATGTTTTAAGGAGCTCCATAAGCCAGAAAAGATCTGTGATATTTACAATGCTGCTACAAAAAAGGATCCCTCTAATGAAGAGCTGTTAACTCATTTGTTTATGGCACATGTGCGTGTGGGTGATTACAAGAAACAACAGCAGGTAGCCATGAGTCTTTATAAACTGAAACCTAAGAACCCATACTATTTCTGGGCAGTGATGAGTATTGTGATGCAAGCATATGAGTCCGATGAAAAACTAGCCAAGTCGGTGGTGCTGCCACTAGCCGAGAGGATGGTAAAAAAATTTGCAGTAGATGATAAGATTGAAGCAGAGCAAGAAGTACTGCTCTATTTGATGGTTCTTGAGATGCAAGGTAAATACAATGAAGCTTTGGAAGTTTTAGAAGGACCACTTGGTGAGAAACTCGTCTCATACGTGTTTGTTCCCTTTAAAAAATGTAGTCTCTTAATAAAATTAAAGAAGTGGCATGAATCAAATCTTCTTTGTAAGTCTTTGTTGAGGAAGGATTTAGATGCTTGGGAGTACTACAAAGACTATTTCACCTCGGCACTAGAATTATTTGATTCAAGACAGAGGGATGCAAATGGAGAAGTAGACAGCTCTCCAGAAATGTGTTCTAATTTTCTGATGTCACTAATGGAGCAAAATGAGAAACTTCCCCGACAACTACGTGGCCCCTATCTTGCACGATTAGAGCTCTTCAAAAGGTTGACAGACAGGGGTGTAGAAGCTGAAGTTTTATTAGGTGATATAGTGAGCTTACTAATGGACTACATTCACAAGTTTGGTGATAAACCCTGTTGTGTTCCCGACTTGCGGCCTTACATGCCTCTTCTTCGGTCCGATAGGCGGAAAGACTTTGTTGAACAGGTGGACAAATTAGTGGGGCTGGAAGAAGGACAATATTGTAGTTCACCTCAACAGCTTCAGCTGCACATCACTAGTCTACAGTTGTATCGTTGTATCAGTTGTCATGAAGAGCTCAATCTTTCAAACAAACGACAGCTCTCTTTATCCTTATACCAGCACTATCGTCATGGAATTGAATTCAACAAGAGTTTACTTCACACAGATATTGCAAGTAATGACCCATATGCTCTTCTGACTGCCCATGTCCTGTGTGATTTGTGGTTTGAGACTAGGAACAGCCAGTTCTTGGTTGATGCACTTGTCATCCTAGAAAACGCTCTTGAGTTCAGTCCGTCCAACTTTCACATTAAATTACTTCTTCTAAGATTTTATTTCCTCCTCGGGGCTGGTGGCGCTGCTCATAAAGTATTTGAAAGTCTTGATGTTAAGCACATGCAATTAGATTCATTGGGTTGGTTGCTTTGTACCAACATATTTACTTTAGGCCATTTTACTACCACTGCTAACCTTTATGATATCACATTGAAATTCTTTACCATTAATTATAAAGACAGCGTAGATCATATGACGTTTTCATATAAGTATGGCTCATTCATTAAGATTGAGGAGTTTATTCAATTTCGAGAAAGGCTGAACAATTCTCTTCATTATGCGATGGTAACTGTGGAGAAGATGTTGTTAGAGGTTTTGGCTTGTAGGAGCTATTCTCAAGCAGCCCAAGTGCTTGTAGACATGGAGGTTTGTCCAGAGGTAGATAAAATATCTTGGCACAAGCTGCAAGACAATCGAGACTTAGATGTAATTGTTTCATGGGACCCACCTTCCAAGCAGGTCACACCTGATGTTGTGAAGACAACTTTTCTCGATGGAGTGGACTTCACCAAGCTTAGGAATGTGATCCTTCGATGTCTTGGTGCAGCTATCAATCTAGGTCTATCAGATGATTCTAAAATGTACAATCACTCCGGAAATAATGCATCTGCAGCTGTCAATGGAGAACTCAAAGAATCCGAGGCTAAAACACATCTAAATGTATTTGTCAAATTATTTGAAGAGTTTCAACAGATGTATCGTTCTTTCTCAGCCAGATCATCTGATAAATCTCTCCAGAATATGATCAGTGGGCCACTACCTTCTCGATCAGACAGTTACCTTGCATCTCCATCCTGTCCTGTTATTCTGGAGCTATTGTTGCTCTTAAAATCACTGGCAACAGACAACGAAGGGAGTGGACACACACTATCCAATATTGCGGCTAATGTTCTGGAACTGGTCACTTCAAATGTTCAATCATTGGTCGGCAAGGTGAAGAGTTTCACTTCACATGATGTAGATGAACTAGCAGAAAGAAGAGTTTTGCTTGAGAACTTTGTGTATGGGATAGAAACCATCAGTGTTGCAGCTCTTCTGTGTGGGGCAGGGTGTAATCTTATGAACAGTTCTAAAACATCAGTTGTTAAGAAAGGAAAAAAGAAGAAAGAAATCGTGAACAATCAAAGTAACTCCCAGCCCCATTTGGTGAAGTCTGAAGTGTTGAACAAGGTCATCCAAGGCGTCTTCTATGCCGCTGAGGAACTGGGCTCCGCCCTGGCATCCTGGGAGGCGTATCAAGACCCAACATTGCAACTACACAACCTCAGCCTTATCGACGATGCTTCATACACCATAAAGGTTGCAGAGAAACTCACAGACAGTCTTAAGTCCTCTCTGAAGGAGATGAGACAGGTTGTTCAAATAAAAGTGAAATACTTGATGGATTTGAAGGTTTAATGTAAATATTAGTTCTAGTTTGTAAACATTGTACAGACAAGATTAAACTGCCAAGTTTTTCTATTAAAAAATATATAGAAGAAATTCCATAGTATTTATGATTAGGCAAAAATATTGAGAATTTAATCTTATTATTTGTTTTGCTACCTGGATTGTTGATGTTTGCCAATGTGTTTATGTGTGAGATTCAGGCCCAATTTTACAATGTCATCTTAACTGTTAACTTAACTGTTTGTGAAGTCTAACCATTGGTTAAACTTGGCGTTGCGTTTTACATTAATATTTTGATGTGCTCGCCATAACGTCTTTAGGAGCTATTATTAAAACAAAATTAAAGTCAAATGTGAATTTTTATGTTGTTTATAAGGCATTTTATTTAAAAAATCATATATCAATTGCCGTTTTTTTTTTTCTAAAATGAGGTGGTAATATTCTGTTATTTTTAATAGGTGTGTATTTACACTAAGTTTTAAACTTCACAAAATTATTAGATATTCAAATAGTAAAGCTAAAGCCAATTTTTAAATCTTTTGAATATATACAAACAAAATGTATAAATATTTTAAAACTATAAATCAAGCAAAAAATTATACTAAAAAAAGGTAAATACAAGATGAAGAGACTCACATCAGCCCTGTGGAGCTCTTGAGGGAGGGAATCAATAGATTAAATGCACAGTTTGAAATTCAAATAAAATTAACCATTGACGTGTAATGTAGGAGGGGAAGTGAAGTAAAAACAAGTCCCATATAAGCCATTCAGGCCAACACTTATTAACAATACAATACAAACATAGGTACAATTGTTATATAAGCAAATAGCTATTGACAACAAGAAATGGCTCCTTTGATTCATGAAGTGAAACCAGTGAAAAGCAACACATCTGTTCAATAATAGGGAAGAGCCTGAAGGCATGGACCAAATTTAAAAAACAATTAAATATAGTGCCAGAGATTAAAAAAAACCCAGCCCCGTGTTGTATGGCAACTTCGGGGTTGGGTTACAGCCTTCCAAACCACCTTATAAAAACTTTCTGAAAAGAAACGTTTGAATCTCAGCTATTGAATACCTTAAACAACACTATCAAATAAAAGGAATAAAATTGCTTCATTTCAAAGAAAAACTGGTGGTAATTTTGAAAAATATAAATAAAAAAATTATAAAAATCAAGAGGATGATGGTGACCTGGTGGTCTAGGGGTAAGGTGTCAAACTTCTATGCTGGCGGCCGGGGTTCAATCCTCGGTCCCGGCAAAGATTTATCTGATTACCAAACTCTTCCTTCACCTTTGACAAGACATCTTGTGAATGTGAGGAATGCCAGGCCTCCACCGTGGTTCGGATTCCACGTTAAACTGTAGGTCCTCCATTTCATCTCACAATCACCCTACCATTACACATTAGCGTAAGTGCGTATAACCTGAACGGGTAGTAAGACACGATGCTAATAATAATAATAAAAATAATAATAGGATGATGCAAACAGAATTGAACCCGGATCAACTGTCTGGTAGATTCATGCAATACCAAATATGCCACATAAACAATTATTACAATATTCTTTGAAATTAAGAAATACAAGATTGCAAATATGTGAATATTTAATAGTGAAATACCTGTTTAATTACAGGTGGACAAAATTATAAACTTGAGAATCTGTAAATAATCACAAATTGTTCAAAAGAAAACTATAACCCCGCTTGAATATTAAAAATTGACATAAAACAATATGGTGGAATGTCTTGAAGTTAAATGTGGATGTGAAATATACTCACTGGAAGGCAGACCTCACGTTAACTTTAGTAGGACGCTCACGTTAACCGAACATTGTATAGTCAAAAGTAGTGGTTGTTAGCCACTATGGTAAGCACTAACAAACAGAATGTGACATTGTATGATTGGACCTCATTATTTATATTTAATTTCAATTTTGTGCTTATTTATTATATACATTTTCTAATTTTAAAACATCTTAATAAATTGAGTATTATGGCAATAAATTAATCAAGGGTTAAATCTAATTTTAGCTTTTTTCATGCTTTAACCTTAAAATATCTTTTAACCTGCACATGGTCAATAAACTAAATTGCCAAAGTTCAGGGTTCAAATTCTGGTCTATACAGAGGGTGATTTTTCTTAAATGGTTTTCACCTCTCCCTTTACACAAATGTGGGTTTAATTTCTCTCAGTTATACCTTCCTAATCCCCACTCCATTAGTGTAAATATATGCTGATAGCACACAAAAAAATCGTGCCCATCACAGTCATATAATGTTTGTATATAACTGCCTTAAAACTTTGAATGTAACCAAACAAAACAACCAATTTGCAAGCTCTTGTGATGCTATGAAATAAATATTTTAAATCAAGTTATAATCAAATGAACAGTTTTCCTTTTATGATTTTAAATATTAAATATGGAGTCACTTTTAATGTGTGTGACAATATACATATTTTGTAAAATTGTTATGGACTTATTTTGGTTAATCTGAAACAAAACTATGAATAATAATTAATAATAAACGCCATAATTTGGTACAACAAATATTGCATTTCACCTCTTTCTAAATATTGTATTATATATCTAACATTGCATCCACAAAGGAATATTTGATTAAGCTATATGGTAAAATAGATTTTTGATTTTTTTTTACATTATGTAGCTTTAATTTACAATTTGAGGTATTGGCATCATGAAATTAATAGCTCAATTGGCTGGCTGAATTATGTTACTTCTTTAGGCCTGGTAATAAAAATGGCTTTTTCAACATTAATTAAGCCTAACCTAAATATATATTTCACAATACCTAACTATTTTTGACAATTTAATAATGTGATGAGTTCAAGTATTAATAACATTTGTAAAATAGACTAAATTGACTAAGCAAGATAAATAAGAAATCCTTAAAAATTGAATAATACTATGTATAATTCACTTTGATATAGGCCTCTACAATACTCGACCATCAAATTGTGTACATTTTAAACTTTATACATTTTACACAAATATATATTAAAACATAATGTATTTTAAATTTGAAAAATCAAATATTTATCATATTTACCAAATAGCTTAACTAGGTAATTTTTCTTACCTTGACAATTTAAATGTTTAGTTAGGTCCACCATAATAATTTATAAAGTTTGTGCATTTTAATACAGTTAATATTTTGAATGATTTTGAATTGAAATAAATATAAAACTAAAAGTATGTTTTCTGAAATTTCAAATTTTATCAAATACTCATTAATTTCAAACAAGTCTAATGTTAATATAATTCTGGTAAGATATTCAACTACAGCTGAAATTAGTTATAGGTCTAATGAGCAGCAGGAGGCAGACACAATTTCCCCATAACTTATAACCATTAATCATCATATCTTTTTTAACACTCAATAAATCAATAAAAAGATAGATTCAAAAAAACATAAGAAATATTAGGGAAAGAAAAAATATTATAAATACAAGGCTTCTTACTATTCTTATTAATATGCTTGTATTAACTAAAATACACTTAATACTAAACACCCTTCTCATGTCTCTACTTTTAAAACAATAATAACACAATTTATTTATCTTAAATTAAAAACATTACTAATTAATAATTAACACATTTTAAGTAGGTAATTTAATGAATTTGACGTTTGATGTTTGTTTTAGAGATACACTTTATTTTATTAGTAAACATGTTTCCGACAGGAAGATTTCATTTCTAATAAATTTTAAAATTACTACGGTGTTTGGGTAAAGTGGGAGAGCAGGGCCTTAGCTTAGATTAGATTCTGGAGAAGTAGGCAGATTGGACAGTCCTCAAGAACAAGGCAAGGCTATAAACCAACTTGTAATCTGATGTGGCTGATCATAAAAACTAAGTCACCCCTATAATTTATGTCTATTCCAAAAATCTGGCGTTTCTGGCTACCCAAACAATTGATAATTTTTGCATGGTTACCAAAATGTGTATGGGATATACATATAATACGCTCGTTAAAAATCAGCAATTATATGGGAATGCACATTAATTAAAATCGCTGTGGCGTTCCGCTCATTACAGCCATGCTCACATTATTTCTGTTCTCATTACAAATAAGATTGCCTTTACATTTAATTCTTTGGATGTATTTATTATTATTATTTAAAAAACTTATATAGGCCTTGTTCAAAACCAAGGAACTTATGTACCTAAGAAGCAAAATGAGCTATCCTTAGTCAAATAAAAACACAGTGAATGTATCTGATCTCTATAAATAACTAAGTATTCTGTTCCTTTAAACATTGTTTTTCACACTGTGCTCTGCAGAGCCATTGGGCTCCACTATGGTTATATCAGGCTTAGTGAGGTAATTTTAGAATATTCTTTGTTATTTTGCGCTATAAAATAGCATCAGTAATTAGGATTGCAATTTTTTTTTTAATTTGAACAATTGGCGTTTGGCAAAGGCCCATCTTGAATATCTAAGGTTTTCCGTTTGTATTATATTTCATAGATGGCACTATGGAATTCTCTTATAATATTAGTGTAAACACTTATGAAGGCTTCATTTAATCATGCATTTTTTTATAATTTTTTCTAAAAGGTTTTGGAACTCCTACCTTAACACATTCTTAACACAAAAATAACCTATTTGTTTTTGTAATTTAGTTTTTTATGAAGAAATATTAAAAAAAAATAGAAATAAGTTAAATACATTGATTAGCTTGAATTTTAAAGGAATCTATAATGTATCTTATATTAAATTAACATGGCAAAAAAAATAGCTAGGGGCCTATTGCAATAAAAAAGGTTTAGTAGTATAATAATATAGAATATGACTACTAGGCTATTATTTAATAATTATATTTAAATTATATTATTGGCTGCTCAATACAATTTGAAAGTGAATAAGAACTCTAATCAAGGTTTAAATTATTATTATTCCCCCACCCCCACACCCCGCCCCCCACTCCAGCTCTCATGTTTACAAACTAGACTTCAACTAAAAACTTACTGTAACATTTGTATGTGCATTTAAAATTAGCTAATAGATGCTAACACATTTTTTAACAATGTATATTTTAAACAGTTTCAACAGCAGGAATCAAAATTTGCTCAAAGCCAGTACCTTAAAGTTACAAATCTATAGTAAAAATGACCCATTTCGGTGGCCGTGTGGTCTAACATCCTACTCTTGTGTTGGACTAAACTGTTGAAGTTGGTGAGATAGGGGTTCAATCCTGGTGTGGTGCACTGAGGGTGGTTTTTCCTAAATAGTTTTCCACTCAAGTGTAGGTGTATTTTCTCTCACTTAAACCTTCCTAATTCAATAGTGTAATTAATACATAGGTGTATAACTCGAACGGGTAGTAAGACGTGGAGCTAGAAAAAATCTATAATAAAAATATACACATCTCTAAAAATAAATCTAAACCTCATTACCATTCATAGATGGGCAACAAAATTAAAACCTGCTCCGGTGGACGCATGGTATAAGGTGTCACTCTCGCACTATATTAGACCAGCGGTGTTCATCCTTTTTTTGTAAATGTACCTCTGATATAATTTCTCTTCATTTTTGTACCTCTTGAGTTAATGGTGCATAGTGAAAGTTATACATATTCTTTAATATTTTATAAATATTAAATTTTACACACCCTTTAAGATGTCTATTTGTACCCCAGGTTGAATACCACTGGACTAGACTGTGGTTGGGGTTCAAATCCGGGTCGGGTGCGTCGTATTTTATTTTAAATATTTTTCCACTCTCACTCTACACAAATGTGGATACACTCCATTAAATTAAATCTTTCTCATCCCAAAAACATTAGCGTAATTAGTACATATATGTATACCTGAACTGATAGTAAGATGCGGTGCTACATTAAAAAAAATCGTGAATGCTCTCCAGGACTGCATAGTTTCCTGTCATAATCACTATTGGTGACTAATTCAGTATCAAATATTGTCCACTAAAAGATAATATATAAAAAATATTTTTTTAATTTATAATAGATTGATGTCTTGTTGATAAAATGGTTACAAGTGTAAGGTTACATTAACATAAGCTCACACTTTGCACCTTTGCCCCCCCTACCCCATTAATATCCCCCAACACTTTACAATGTTGCCAGCATTTTATATCACTTTCATAATTTGATTGTTCTCATTTATTTTAAAATTTAATTTATTTTATCAAACACTATTGCAAACCTTAAAACAATCTCGGTTTATTAAAATATTACTTTATCAGGGTGGACACAGTCAGGGCAAATATATAAATTTGGATTTGTCATGGAATTTACAACCATCAGGGATTTGTAATTTTTCAGGAAAATTGCTAATATATTAAATTCTTTAGCAAAGAGAAACATTTAAACTTGGTTTTCCATTACGTTTTTTTATTTTTGGGTGCATTCCAAAAATAATTATTTATAACAATAGTGTCTTGAATTTTTGAGTATTATAATCTCTTCTATAGGGTTTTGAATTTCAGGCTTTAGATAGGAAAATTTGAATTTTAGGGCTAGAAAAAAAGTCGGAGATATTGTTTTTCTGAGATTTTGTGAACACACTGTTAAAAATATTTATAATGTCAAAAATTTACAATGTTTCGGGTGCCTGCAAAGTCAAAGTGTTAACAACAATTTGATGTAACAATCTACTTTTGAAAATATAGTATAAATGATTGAGGATAGTCGTACGTTTTCCTAAAAATATTAAATTAATTAACACTCTTTCAAACCAAGTCTATTTATACTGAAAATAGTCTAAAACTGGATGTAAATGGGTGCTTAAGTTTTTGTCATGTTTTGCATTGTATAAAATTAAAATTTCAACCCTAATAATTTCCAAATAAAAGAGTTTATTTGGTCAGTTTTAATCTCATCCCTTCAATTGATTATTTTGCCATATTATGTTACTATAGGCAGTTGTGTGTACAAACTTTGTAATTAATTTTTTAATCTATTCAATTTTAAGAATATTAAATGTGTGCTTTGAGTTATTTTTCTTTTGAATATTTTCCCTTTTTAAACTTGACCCGCAAAAAGTAAAACAAATGTTCTCAATTAATTTGTTGATATAAGGTTACTGGTCTTTTAATGTATCCAGAGTACTTCTAAAATGCATTTGTGTTTTATTAATGTATGTTGTAGATTGATGTACTTTGAGATGTAACTATGCATTCTTCTAAAAAATACTATAGAGAATGTTTAGTAAGAACGCAGTAAGAACAGTATTCAACAGTTACAAAAGTTAATAACACTACCCCCATATTATCAAACATTAAGGCATGTAATTTGCGGCTGTCACTTTTGATAGATAATATCAATGACTATAAAATAATATTTATATATGCTAGTAAAATGTTATTGTTATTTGGGGAGAAAAAAAACACTGAATTTTCGAAACTGCCTTTCCTATTGCGTTACAATATGCCTCTTGCTTAGTGGTTACATTTGACCATTGATGTGGCATGGACATCTTTTTGACAATATTGAACTTTAATGTTGATTTTTCACATATTGTAAATTTTGCTTGAATTCTTATCTATTTATTTTTCTGACAAAAGGTTTGTATAATTATTTACATTTTGAAATACAGCACCATCCAGAAAGTGCCTTTGCTAATATAACAGTCTTTAATGTATGAGTTTGGCTAGTATTAGTGTTCATTGTGTTGTGAAGGATGTTCACAATTAACTTTAGTAGATGTCTTGGAACAACTGAATTACTTGTATATGCATTAGTTTCAAATTATAAACTGTTAAAAAATCTATTACATTTTAATAAGATTAGTCCTTAAATGAAGCCGAGGAAAATATTATTGATAAACTAATTTAATTAGTCAGTTGCTCGCATTAGTGTTTGAACTGTTACACTCGTGTTTGATTGATTTGCTACTTACGAGAATATCAAGATTCAAATACCGGTTGGGTGTAATTGGGTTGTTTTGTTCCTAAATGGTTTCCCACTCTCTTTTTGCATAAAGTGTGTATATTTCCTCTAAAATTCTACCTTCTCCATTCCTATTCCATAAGTATTATTTAGAGTTCTCACCAGGGCATTTCAAACAAGTGCTCGGCTGATTTTACTGACTGGTCGGCTACAATCAATGTGTGTTGCACAAATAGTAAAATATTGCGGAATTTAACACTGCCCCTACCTGGCTACTTGATAATGCTGGCTGGTGAAATGTTTGGGGGAGGACACTGGTGCATTTGCGTCACTAGGGATATGCGTGTGGATACCATCCTATAGGGTGACACCAAAGTTACTGTGCACATTTTTTCTATTATTTATATAATTATCACCATGTCTTACTATCCATTGGGGCTGTATGCTTAAGTAATAATTACGCCAATGGTTTAGGAATTTGGAAGGTTGAATATAGAGGGAGTGAACCCGCATTTGCTTGGATGGAACTCGGAATACCATTTAGGTAAAACCACCCCAGTTCACCCGAGTGAGATTCGAACCTTGATCTCCCTGCCCTAAGCAGTCTAGCTCAACATGAAACTAGCATGTTAGCTAACTATGCCACCGAGATGGGTCATTTTTTGTATTGTATTGGCAGAAATTTATTATTAACAAAAATACACCCCTGTAGTTGGCTATAACCACAAAAACATAATTCGTAAGCACAAAGACAACTCTATGCTAATTTACTTTCTGAGCACATGTGCTTCGGTAAGTTTTGTCTTTATTATTCACTTACAATGCTACTTCAAATTTAATCTGCAAGCACTGTTGTTTTAATTGTTTCTGGTGTTCTTATAGTTAATTTTGTCCTATTTTTTAATATTACAATATTTTGAATATAGGCCTATAGCACTATGCATTTGTCTACTACGTCTTGATTATTTGGGCTGTTGTTGCTTATGCAAACCTAATCCATTAATGTATTTCATGTAACGATAAAGTTTAACGAGTCAAAATGAACATAATTTTGATGTAGTTAATAAACATTTTTACTTGGAATTTTATTGTTTTCCTAGCAGATTTTCACTCTATCCACATAAAGTTTTGTAAATGTAAAGAATATATAGCGGCTCTGCATATGGTATTGTAATTTAAAGTTGTAATTTTGATTTTGCAAGTTTGTTTATGCCATTACTATTTCAGTACTTTCAGTGATACAATCTATGAAAAATTTTTAGTACACAAATTGTTACTAAGAATTCTTTATGGTCTGATACAAGAGGAAGTCCTAGAGGGTGACACCAACCCTAGTTACGCAACTGCACTGACGTACGATAATTAGTGTATGTGTATAAATAAACCAAAAGGGTATTAAGACTTTGTGAAAAAAATCAATAAAAAATAACTCCTTACTCTTTCCATCTTATGTCACCCATATTATTTCTTCATAGCTAATACAGGGTGACCTGGAAAACAGGGAAAAGTCAGGGAATTTGCTTGATCAGGGAAAAGTCAGGGAATTTGATCAAATTATTTCTGGAATTTTCACATAGTCACTAAAATAATAGGTCTATGTTACTTTCATTTACAATAAAATAACTGTCAAAACATTTTTCTTCACTGCAAATTTATTTTATTATAGTTGTCTTTCTTCAATATACTAATCTCAATTCTCAAAGTCAACATGGGATTTTCATCTAATGTTAGCCAGTGTAAGACTATGTTTTAATGTATTAATTTAATCTAACTCAAAGTTAACTCAGAATGCACAACCCAATGACCAATTGCTTTAGCCTGACATACTTTATCCCCTTCATTGTGTGCTACAATTTCAAAATGTGTATGTGCGTAGAAATATTATTACATTAAGTTGAGATCTTAATACAATAATGTTTATAATATAGTGACTGGAAACATAGGAAATTGGCTTTGGAAAACATGGAAAAGTTGAGGAATTTTAAGATATAGTTCAGCTGGACATCCTGTAAAATATCAATATAATTTTTTTCAAAAACATTTTTTGGCAGCTTGGGGGAAAGGTTGAAGTCAATGCTAGCCAAGTGCACATTTCCTAAGTAGTTTGTCAATCTCTTGCAAATGAATGCTGGTGTGTTTCCTTAAAACTCACATTATCCATTGGCCTTAGTTGGAAATATCCTGATCTGGTAATAAGACATGTAATACTTACTGCAAACAACAGATTTTATTCAAATTTTATAGTTTTGTCCATAGAAAATAAAATGTATTTATTTAATACGGGTTGATGCCAATACATGAGAAATTATTGATTTGAACTTAAGGATTTGATGGAAGAGGTTTGATAGTGAGGAAATTTATTTATTTTTTCTTAGGGGGATATCAGGATATCAACCTCAAATCATTAACGATGTTTATTGCGCTCAGTAGTAATCAAATCTAGACCTTCCAAATCACCAACACCAACCCCTGCTTATATACAAATGCTTTGAAACAAAGTCTGCTAGTCCCTTTAATTTAGTTAGAATGTAGAACATAAAATTTGGGCATTATTCACTGAGAGTGTTTCTAATAATTCCTAGATGTTGAATGTTTAATTAGTTAACTAATTAAAACATTTGATATTTATCTTGTATATATTTACACTTTATTCAAATACACCACACATTAAAGTGTAGCTTAAGGTTTATCCTCCTAAATAGGCCCTTACCCAATTTTATAGGTGCAACACATAAATTGTTGATCTTATAAACAAATAGATTCTTATCACATTTATTTTATACCATAAAAACAACATTTTTGAGAGCGTTTGTTTTTTAAGATTGTTTGCCATATCAACCTACACTTATGTAAAATTGTTGTGAGAATTAAATTTTGTCTATTTAAAACAAATTTCTTTTTGCTGCTTATTGTTTTATATTGAAGTGTTTATAAAAGTAGATTTACTACACTTATAAGTTGGTACATCATTCCTTATTTTACAATAAACTACTGTATTTATAAATTTGTAATAGTTTTGGAACTAACACTTAAATATTTAAATCATTCAATACTTTTAAATTAAAATACATACACATTGTATCCATACAAATTGCAATTATATCATCTTTGTTAAGCTCATTGTAATTTTGTGTTTCCAGATTAAAATTATTTTTGTTCTGATATATAATTAAAGTAATAAAGATAAAAATTCCACACACTATTATATATTGACATTTAAAAACATAAACCTTTTCAAAAGTTTAGTGTTGCAGACTTTTAACCTTTAGAGTGAAATTATGCCAAAGCTGTTGTGTAATCTATCAAGGCAATATTTTATTAAATGTTCTTATAGCTGGATCACCATTAGTAGAACTTTTGAGTAATCATTATTGACTAAGTCTTTTTATTCATCTAACTGCAAACAAAGTTGGCACTATCTGTCAAAACCGACAGCTTTACCTGTCTAGTTAAATTAACATACATTTAGCGATTTTCAAACTATCTATCAGATAAAATTCTTCCTATGGTGATCTGATTATAACTCACTCTTGGATTGGTCTGGTTTAATTTGGTCCTGTAGCTCTATATTATGTTGTGGGAACTATTGTTAAACATTTGTATTAACATGCTGTTTATTTTTTATTTTTTGAACTTATAAATGTTAAAATAAAAGGCCTGAAAAGACTAAAAATGTCAACTTATCATTAGATATTTCTCTGCTTTTATTTTATATTCATATCTGGTTAATTTTTATTTGCTGGTTCCAATTTCTTAAGATTTATTTGTAATGTTTGGTTTTCATTGCGTTACAATTTACAACTATAATGTATTTTAATTAACTTTGGCTACTAAAGGGTTAAGTTCCTTTTTTCTCAAATTTATGTTGCCAATAGCTTGAACTAGGAAAAACCCGCTTCAGTGGCCAAATGGTATAAGACAACACACTCGTGGGATACTGGTCATCTGATGGCTGGGAGATCAGAAATTGAATAGTTTTCCTAAATGGTTTCCTAATCTCCTTCCACAGGAATGCTGGTAGATTACCTCTAATATGCTCCCTTCCTTATTCCTATCCCTTTAGAGTAATTATCATATAAGCGTATAACCCGAACAGGTGATAAAAAAAAACTAAGCAAATTTATATTTGTAAATTACAACAGGGGAGTATTGTTCTCCCCATACATTTTTTCCGGCCGGGTGGCATTATTAAGTACCCGAGCGAGGGCATTGGAATACTTTGCAATATTTGATGTTTGTGCAGCAACCATTGATTTTACCCAGGCAGTAAGTAAAATCAGTCTGGCAGTGCACCCAATCAAAAGGCCCTGGGAAGATCATTGGGGGTTTCTTAAATTTATCATATAAAGTTGGAAATAATTATCATTATAAATGTGTATTACCCTGAAGGTAACTTGGATAGATGAGCTGGTCGGAGTGTAATAATAATAGGCAAATTTTTTAAATATTTATTTTAGTTAAATGCAGAATTGAGATGTTTGCTTGGAACAATCTTGCTAGATAAAGATATAAAGAAAATACAGGGAAATTGTTTTAAAATGGACAAAATATCTATTTATTTGGTTAAAGCCTAATTGACAACAGGGTGCCTGTAGGCAAAACAAGATAAAATGGATTCAATTTTAGTAAAAAACATGAATTAAGTTTACTGGTCATACATATTGTGAGACAAGGTTGACAATATATATTATTAAGGAAAATATTTCTAGTACACTTTTATATACCGGTATTCCCCCACATGACATTGATAAAAGAGTAAATTGAAGAAATCATAATTGTTGACATTCTTAATAATTATCTCAGTTTGAAGGAAAATGTAATCTGAGTCATTAATAATTATTTTAAGGTAATAAAGTCATTAAAAAGGAGAGATGCAATCTTGAATTCGTCAAATCCTTAATATTGTTTGAAAAATCTATGATTTTCCAAACTTTTTTTTTTTTCAAATTTCGAAATTGAATTTGTTTTAGAGCTATAATACTGCATATTGGTGTACCTGTACAGTATTTTGTTTGTATTTTTCCAAATTGATTTTAATATTATTAGTAGCACTATAATTTTTCAACCCAATAATAACTAACATAATATCTAGCTAGAGTAGAACACAGGATTGGTTTTCAAGAGCATATTTGATGGAAAATAAAAATTCTTCTGACTGGTTGTATGTTAAAAACACATTAAAAAGTATATAATAGCCATCAAAGCTAACTTTTATTCAAACATTGTAAAAAATAACTATGCATAAAACAATTAATGACTCACATTTTGCATATTGTTGTATTTTATATTTTAATCTTCTTATTTGTACATTTAAATGAGTTCCAGATATAATTCACCTATGTAAAGATTAATATTAAAAATGTATCTAAAGCCTAAATTTGTTGGCACAATGATTCAACAATTCAGGATAGCAATAAATATTAGCACTCTGCCTATGCCAAACAAATCTATTTCTTCATTACTGACATGACCAAAACGGCCATCAATGATGAAGTATGGTCGCCCACTTCTCTTTTTAATAATCACGGTTCACCTTGCCTTTAACCATCATAAAATGTTTATGAAAAACATATACTAAAGCTCCAAACCTTTTTTTTAAACATGCTTAACCATATTTTTCTAAAGCCTTATATAATCTGTTATGAACATCAAAGAGGTATAAACATATATCATACCCATCTCCATGCTACATCTCTTACTCTCGGTAGTTAAGTGGGACTCATATAACTGGCCACACCGACTAAATGTAAAGCGTGTTAGTCTGGTTTGCCAGTGACTGGGAGGTCTGGGCTCGAATCATGGCTTGGTGTACTGAGGGGGTTTTATATACTAAACAGTTTACCACTCACCCTCCATATGATTTAACGTATGTTTTCTCTAAAGTCTATAGTTCTTATCCTCGCCACATGAATGCAATTAAAAGAAGCTATCCCAGACAGGTAATATAAAAGACAATGCAAAAAAAAGGGAGGGGTGGTAAACAAAAGTTGCAAGGAGATAAGTATGGGGTATCTTTATGACTCAGATGACCAAACTGTGGATAACTTTAAACCTTTGATATTCACTTAATTTAATAGTTATGTTTTTTAAGTTCCACATTTTGAACATTTTTGAATCACATTTCTTCTTACTCTAAATGGTTGGGCAGTTTTTTAAATAGTAATTTATATTTTATGCTTTAAAAGCAGTGTTTGTTGTGATATGTATGATTGTAAATTTATGTAAAATACAAGAAGTTTCATTATTTAAAGCCTATTTTATTTATTTTTCCATTTAATAAAATATCCAACTCTGAAAGTTTTGTCTTTGTTTTTTCACTAAATTTTGTCTTCTTAAAGAAACAGTTCCAACTGTAAAGGACCTTTTTTTGACACACAGATATAATGACTTAAAGAGTTTATTGAAAACAAAGACAATTCACAACCTCAAATCATGTTATATCTGAATGTCGACCCATCTGTGTACTTAAAATGCACTTTAAGAGCCCTTATTACCTCGTGCACAGTGTGCAACTTGATTGGGTAAAATAGTTTAAACTACTTTTTAAATTAAATGGGAAGGAACTTTGTTTGTAATTTATAAAAATTAGTAAAACCATTTTCATATATTTATAATATGTCAAATCAAATTATTACTTTTGATACATATGAAATTATATTTCTAATAAAGTAAAATATTTTTAATGTTGACCCCCAAAAAAGTGTTTTGTATCTTATAAAAGTTATTTACTACCACAAACCTACTTATGGGTATAACATTGTAGTGTCGTTTTTGTATTCATTAAGACTAAAGGAACTATTAAATATATTATTTCAAAATTACATCAATTTCTTAAATGAAAAAAAATGTTTCATGGGTACAAGCAGAAGTACTGGATTGTGTGGCTACCCCTTGAAATGCTTTTTTTTTTTGCTTCAAACACAGAAAAAAATCTTATTACTTAGTTTCTTCCAACCCAGTTTTTAATTAATAAAAAAAAATCAAATCCGAATTTTAAAATCCTGTCTTTCAAGGTGCACATGTTTATGCACAAGGGCTACTAATTCTTAAATGTCAGACCTCTGTGTGCCATATATATTGCACAATGCTCATAACAGACAGATACACAAACCTAATCATTTTATTAATATCCGGCCGGGACCGGGATGTGCCTGACCTAGTCTTAAGTTAGAGTGCAGGACATATGAAGCTATGACAGGTCTAGCCAGCCAGTACTGGAAAATCACTAAATAAAGTGTCTTTAAGTTTAAATCCTGTGTTCAGGTGTGATTTTTCACTGTACAGCTCAGAAATACTTGGGAGCAGTACACAATTCTTTTCACCAGCAGCCAAGAGACTAGACAAGCTTATGTATAGTCCGTATGCTCGCAGATGTGGGTATTAACAAAGTTGATTTAAGAAAAAGAAAGATTAACTACATCTGTATCAAACTAGAAGGAGCATGTCAAACCACTACAAAGTAAATGTAATCTCATTGCTACTCACAGTGTTGAGCGCTGGCCTCCTACACCAAAGTCAACCTAATGGTCATTGACAGTAATTTTTGTATAATTAATGAGAAAAATTATGAATATTGGAATAGTAATATTGAAACACTTAGTGTAATGTTAATTTATCCAGCTTCAATTTAGAAAATAAATGTAAACAGTTGGATCACCCATGTGTGGCTTTTGAGTCCTATCACCTTTTTGCTTGTCTTTAGGGCTATTTCTAACTCATTAATTTAAAGGCACAGCATGAGAAATTTAAACTTTAAGAAAATGCACCAGATTTCAGTGCACCAAAATGAGTGCTGACAGCCCAAGTCATAGCGTAGCACATCACTCAACCTTACTGGCAACTGGCCAACCCTGTGTTGTCATAGCTATGGTGTTTTCTTTGTAACAAATTTGAAGAAAGAATTTTCAGCAGACACTTTTAAGTCTTGGTTCCCACGCCTTAGTTCTCTGAAACATTATTTGTTCTCATTTTATCTTTTGTTCTTAATTTTTTGGACACTTAATACTTCTTAAGATCTGGTTATAATTACCTCAGACTACTTATTTCTTGCTTGATAGGTTTATGCCACAAGTCCTAAACCAGGATTTGAGCCTGAACTTATCGGCAAAACAAGGATGTTGGTTTGAGTATATCTGCTATAACCTTTTTAAAAAAAAGTTGTGTTAAAAACTTACTAATAAAAAAGTTATTAAAAACTTATTTACTAATGATACTAATAATTTTATAGGGGTTAGGAAGGTTACATTTAGAGGAAATGTACCTACATTTGAGTGGAAACAAATAGAGTGAAAAACCACCCTCATTATGCCCGACCGAGATTCAAACATCGATCTCCCCGACATTGGTAGTCTAGTCTTCTGCGAGGGTAGCGCCTTAGACTATGCTGCCACCGAAGTGGATATGATCTGTAACTAAAGCTTGAAACATTTTCCTTAGCTTTTTATTTCAAATGAAACTTTATATTTTATCTCATTTTAAAAACTATTTTGAAATTGTTTCATAATTTGATGGAAAAATTGTGTTAAAATTTTGTTTTAAAATGTTGCCAATACCTCCCTCAATTTGTTTTTGAAATTATGTTTTCTTACTGCACTCCTAAATTTACCATTATATTGCCATATTTTTTTGTAATGGTGTTATAAATACATAGAGTATTGTGAGGGATGATTCTCATTTCAGATTCACAGTAAATGAAAATGAACGAAATAACAATCCCCCCATCTCCCAACTGGTATCTTGGTGATATACTGTCTTGTAATAATGATGGGGTGTTCGTGTATGGGTCAAGGAATGACCTCATCGTCTGTAGACACAAGTCTAGAGGCAGTTTGGCTGATGGGCCTCAAGTACAAATGATACGTGTCGCACATAAAGAGAAAGTAACAGTCGTGAGATTATCCAAGACCAATGGCGGGAAGTACCCCCTCTCTGTGGCAACAGTTGGTGATGACTCGATTGTCAAGCTGTGGCACTTGGAAACACTTTCTCTTCTTCAAGCTCACAACTTCCATGAGGTAAGGTTTTTTATATAATGGGGTTGGAATGATGTATTTACCAGTTTAACAGCCATTCATACATCCATTACAGACAGCCTTTCATACATCTATTACAGACAGCCTTAAACTATACGTGATGATACCCTGAGCATAGTATGAATCCTGGAAAGCTCAGGGGTAAAGCATTGACATGCTGTGCCAAGAGTCCTGGGTTTGAATCTCAAGTACAAGTGTCAATTAAAAACTATGTTTAGAATTAACATTTTTAGTTAAATAATGCTTATATAAATAAGGTGCTGAAAGTAACAATTTAAACTGCCTCCCATAAATTTAGATTTGAATTTTTTTCTCACCTTTTAGCTATGTTACCACATTTATTTTTGGTCATCAATACCTACCGTATCAGTTTTATAAACTATTTAAATATTCTCCCTTATTTTGAAAAATGTACATAGCATCAACTTAAGGTTGATTCATTGAGTATCATTTGTCCTATGGCAAGGACAACTAGTGAAAATGTTTAAATAATGGCAAGTACCAACTATGCATACTTTTTTGGAGAAGTGTTCTTTACAAAGGTTATAAAATTCAAACAAAATGGCTGAGTGCAGTCATGGCGAACTCGTAGGTCACATAAGGCCTTATTCATGCTTTTGTGTAGCCCATAGATCCTAAGGTGAATCATCATGCAATGTGACCCTATTCTTATTTTTATAAATGTAAAAGAAATACATCACTTTGGAGTGTGATATTTTGAATTTTGGGCATATGAGGTTGGTATATTATATTTATACTCTTTTCTTTGACAAATTATTCCCCAAATATTGGTGAACATGTGCAACAAATATGTGCAATGTTTGGCAACACTTGATTATGTTAACAGCACCTGAAATGAAACCAAACACCCAGGAGATCTCAGGTCACATACACACATTTGTTAACAATTATAAAAGTGACTTTGGCATAAAATTTAAAATTTACATCATTGTTGTGACATTAACATTATTTTTGCAAATTAAAGGTTTCATATTTTTGGTAAAAAAACATAGGTTCAGTCTTATTGTTTTATATATTGGGCCTAGTAATTTTACTTTTGTAATAACTAAATACAAAACTAAAAGTTGGAATTATTTTTATCGAAAATAATGACAGTTTTTAAAAAAAAATTGTGGCCCCTTATTATTTTTAATGTCCAATGTGGTCCTTATGATCAAGTGAGTTTGACACGCCTGGCTTAGAGCAAAGACAATACTGAGAATCTTATTTTCTGGGATGACATATTTCAAGTAAATTTTTCATACAATATTATTTTATGCTCAAAACCTGTCTTGAATGTATTTTAAATAACATTAAATGTGAAAATAAACTCGGCTACAAAAGTGTGCTGTTAAGAAGGGGAGGTGTAACTAGCTTCTGTCAGAACTTCTCCTGAACTAGTATGGCTCATAAGCTCCTCGCTTTTATAGAGTTCTCGATGATATCCATGATCCCTGCATGAGGGTGCCTGCAAAGTTTGGAATTATAATCAAATACAAACATAGATTTAGAGAGATAAATAATTCCAGATTTAGAATTATCAAGCGATTCGAGGCAGTATTGCTTATATTGGATGGTTAATCGAGTAATTACAATACAGTTTCATTGATTCATTGTTGAAATTATAGTGTACATTGGTGTGTGACACATACTAATGTATTAGACCACTGGTGTATTACATGTGGTCTACTTTAGGATTAGTAGTGCATCTTCCAACAACATGTGTGCTATGTGCTCACAATGTGACTACTAGGAATCTGATTCAGACTGCAAATTGTGTTAAGAGATATGAGGGAGAATAAGCATGTATATGAATTATTCACTACTACCAACATCATATACAATAAATCTAACATAATTCTAATGAGATTGACTCCATATACAGAGGAAGTAATTAGGGATCATCATTGTGGATTTGGAAAAAGTAGCTCAACAACGGATCAGACTTTTACTATTCAGCAAATATTAGAGAAAAAAAAAATTGGCATATAACATGATGGTTCATCAATTATACATAGATTTTAAAAAAGACCTATAATTCAGTTAAAAGAAACAAACTGTTTGGAATTTTAGTAAAGTTTGGAATCCCCTAAAAGCTGGTCAAACTAATTTGAGGTATGTTTGACTGATACACGTGGCAGGGTACAGGTTAGATGTAACTTATTAAACACTTAAGAAATCCATAATGGGTTGAAACAAGGTGATGCACTTTCCCCTTTACTTTTTAATCTAGCCTTAGAGAATGTTACTAGGGTACCTAATGCAAGAGTATAGGGAAAGATTTACATTAAACAGTACATTGCAACTCTTGGGATATGCAGATGATTTAGCTTTATTGGGAAATAGTAAAGGTGAGGCAAGAAATGCAGAAATTTTACAAGAGGCCGGTAAGAAAATAGGTTTAGAAGTAAACGCTGAAAGGACTAAACATTTGAACACACAAATAACACAGATTGGGGACAATAATTTAGAGATTACTATGAGTGATATATCATTTGACAGGGTTAATGAGCATAAATATTTTGAAACAATTTTAATTAGCAATAATGATGTTAGATTGAAAATTAGAGAAAGAATACAGTCGAGAAATGCATGCTATAACTCGATCGGTTAGTTGTTGACATCTCACCTATATTCAAGGAATGTAAAACTTAGAATATACAAAACAATAATTTTACCCTTTTTTTCCTATTGATCTCACATGATTACCATTACATTTACCTTACATGATGACAAAAAATTAGGGTGTTCTAAAACAAGGGGCTTGGAAATAAATTTGCTCCAAAAAGGGGTGAGGCCTGCGGAGTGGAGGAGGTTAGATAATGATGTGTTACAAAACCTCTACTCACTACAAGACATTGTTAGGATAATCAAGTCTTGTAGGCCATGAAGCACGAACGAGAAAGTCTAGAACCATGTTCAAAGCATTGACTTGAAAACTCAAAGGGAAGAGACCATTGAGAAGACCTAGACACAAATGGGAGGATAACATTAGAATATACCTGAAATATATAGGGTGTGATGAGGGCTACTGGTTAGAGGTAGCTCAAAATAGGGCTAGGTGGCGTACTTTTGTTAAGTGTGGCTATAAACTTTCCAATTCATAATATCTTAGATTAAGTAAGTAATAAATTATTCTCCTTAAGTGTCCTCATAATTATATAAATTCATATAGTTTTTATGTATTTCAACAAATGCACAATATATATCCAAATAAATAACGAGACACATTGTACACCTTTTGAAACTGAATTTATTTAATACCACCAAATTACTATGCTCTGAAAACTAAGTACGGTAGTTTTTTCCCCATAAAATTACCATGTTCATTAGATACTTGATGGTTTCCAGCTAAAACAAAAAGATTTTTTTTGATACTTCTACTATGAACCAAGAGAAACATTAAATGTATAAAAATATCATGAACTAAAAAAAATGAAGTCAAAAATTTTAACAAAATTAAATACGAGTATATCACTGAATGGATCCAAATTTCAACATCCAAAATGCTTAGCTCTGAATTATTTCAACATAGATATATTTCCTTAACGAATATGATATGGAAAACTACAATATTATATTTTGGAAACAACTATTGAATATTACCCATAGTACACCACTATGAACCCCTATTGAATAAGAAATAAGTTATTTCATAACTATAGTAACTATCACTCTCTTGTTGGGCTCAAATCCCAGGCCGGGAATAGTATTCAATTAATACGAGGGGTGTTCAAAAAGAAACTGAACTTTTGCTATAACATCTTTATTGCTCATTGTACAACATTTTAAGCACTGTCACCCTCAAAGTAGTCCCCTCTAATGGCAATACACCGTTCCCAATGTTGCTTCCATTTTTGGAAAGCCTCCTGGAACACACTTTGTGGGATGGCGCTCAGGTCTCTTGTCGCATTGTCCTGAATCTCCTCTATGGTTTGGAAACGACGTCCCTTCAACGTAGTTTTAAGTTTGGGAAACAGGAAAAAGTCTGCTGGGGCTAGGTCCGGAGAGTACGGTAGATGGGGCACTATGAGAGTGTAATGTTTTGCTAGATAGCTGCGGACAAGGCGAGCCGCGTGAGCCGGCCCATTGTTATGATGCAATATCCAAGTTTGGTTTTCCCACAATTCAGGCCTCTTCTTGCGCACAACATCCCTCAAACGTGCTAGAATTCCCTGGTAGACTTCCTTGTTTACCATCTGACCACGTGGTACAAATTCTTGATGGGCAATGCCTTTAAAGTAAAAAAAAAAAAAAAAACCAACATCACCTTGATCTATGACTGACTTATGCGTGCTTTTTTTGGACGAGGAGACCCTTTGCCCACCCACTGCGATGACTACACCTTCGTTTCCATACTGACACGACGCATATCAAGTTTGTCATTCAAAATTTGATGGCATGATCCTACGCTGATGCCCACTTCGTCAGAAACTTATCGAACAGTTAAACATCAATTTCCACGAATCACAACATAAATTTTCTCGACATGGTCGGCATCTGTTGATGTGGAAGATCGTCCAGGCTTGGGATCGTCACTGACCAACATTCTGCCATGTTCAAAACGCTTAAACCACTCATATCACTGCGTTCGACNCAACATGATGGTCGACATGGTCGTTATCTGTTGATGTGGAAGATCGTCCAGGCTTGGGATCGTCACTGGCCGACATTCTGCCATGTTCAAAACGCTTAAACCACTCATAGCACTGCGTTCGACTCATACAGTCCTCCCCGTATGCTTGGTTAAGCGAGTGAAATGTCTGTAAAAGTTTTGCCAAGTTTGTAGCAAAATTTCACACACACACATTCTTCAAGCTCTTTCATTGTCAATTTGGCACTAATCCGACGAACAGCTTGTGCACGTGCCCACTTCAGTGGATGTAATTCGCCAACTAACGGTCAGAGTGAAACGCGGCAAATGGCAGTTTGTTGTCTAAACCTGCCGCTACGTGCACTCAGTAGCCGCAGTGTGCTCCCTCTGCCGGTTGGCGGGCGATTTAAAAAGTTCGGTTTCTTTTTGAACACCCCCTGTATATTTATTTATGTAACTTTATCATGTGCTATTAATGCTTATGTGGATGAACCTTTAAACACCCTCTTATTACCCCTCATAAAAAACAACCTAACATATTGAAGATTGTAATTCATATGGAATCGCACTTTAGTAAATATTCTCAAATCCTAGATTAAAATTTATAACTATTGGGGATGATATGAAACAGGCCTTTTTGTATATTAAGGCAGTGTTCTGCAAACCTTTTAGGTTCACAGTACACATAACAAGCTTACATTTTTTCCGGTACACTATTTTGTTTTGGGTACTCACTGCTGCAGCAGAAAATGGATTACGCATTCAGTCAAATCGTTGTGCAGTAAATTAGAATTATGAATGTACTGGTATAGAATAAAATTTCTTCCTGAAGTAACTTCAAATGTTCCAAGATTAAATTTAAGTTATTTTTCTCTGCTCATGTCTTTAACATATGGAGACATTTGGTTTAAACCATTAGTAATTTGGGTACACCATAAATATAACTTGATGCAAAAGCTTTCTATTTTGGCAGGTATTGTATTTAAAATAATAGTATGTAAAGTAGCCCCATGGCTTCTTTGGTGCTGAGTGACAGCTCATAGCTGAAGGACAGCGGCGTAGTGAAGTTGCCAGAACAACTTATGTATCCCTACGCCGAACCCTATGATCTGCAAAAAACATGTGTTTAGCAGCTGTCACTTCTGATAGTCAAAATTTAGGTATATACCTAATTGTTGGCTGTCAGAAGTCAGCTGTGAGCTGTCAGTCAGCACCAAAGAAGCCATGGGGCTATTGTACAAGCAACTGTTTAAAACATCCCATCACATATAAAATGTCTATCTTCATACATCAAACAAATACTTTTATCAGGTATATGGAATAATCATGGTTTGAAATAGCAAAAGTTTAGAAGTACAGTTAATATGGTATAAAACTTACATCCTATCAATATGAATTCTCTCATCTATTTGAATGTTAATATTTCAAGTAAGTTATATGATCTCACAGGGTTCCAAAGTAGTGGATATGGATTGGTCTATAGCAGACCCCAACCTGGTTGTTTCGGTTGATGAGAACAACAACATAATATGCTGGAATCTGAGCACCAACAGCACACAGCGTCTTACCCTATTCAAACTAAGGGCCATGTGTCTTGCCTGCTGTCCCCATAAGGCTGACACCATTGCTGTCGGTTCTCGCACAGGACTTGTCTTTGTTATTAAAAATAAAGGTTTGTATTTCTTGCAAGTTGGAGTTATTTGAGATTTTTAAATGCTTATAGTACGAGTTGCACAAGTTAACAGCCAGCGACAATGCAGTCTTTTACCATTATTAGCTGCAAATATACCTAAAACTTTTCATTCATATGGTTTGCCGCAAAATAAACGGGTGCTTTGACCAATGTAGTTTGATTGTATCTGATTATACACCTGTACACATTATGATTTTATCAAAATATTAACTTTGGCTATTAATAATAATGTAAACATAATTACAAGTTCCCTAATTGTTTGGAGATAATGCATTGCATTTATTGCACCCACAAATTTGGAAAGCTTGGAGCTCTAGGAAAACAATTTCTGAAAATTATAGGTCAATATTTATTGCAGTCACAGATTTAGAAAGCCTGAAGCTGTAAGAAAACAATGTCTGGGACACACTATTGACTTATTTGAAATACAGTTTTTGTTTAAAAACTTGTATAGTAGAGAACTTACTACATATTAATCAAATATATGATTTGACAGATAATCTTTTTAAATATCCGTCTAAAAAATATCATCATACCTTTAAATAGCTTTCCTGGATGTGGCATGGTCTAAAGTGAGATCTAGTATTCTTTTCTGGATCCAACCTCACTTCTGGTATGCTTTGTTAGATGATGCACAATCTAAATTAATAGATTGTATAACAATATTTTCTACTAGTCATGTGAATGTTAAAAGTAAAAATATAAAACAACTATACAACTACTTGTGAAAACTAAAAGGATATGGCATAGTGATATCCATAGCAATATGTGAGTAAACATTTCATATTTATTTCCTCAGAAAAATTCAACTTATTATATTAATATACAATACTCTAAAAAGCTTGTTTTTTAAAATTATATACACTATAAAATATAATCTTAAGATTTAGAGTTATGTTACCCTGGAAAATTTGTAACATATATTTTTGGGCAATTATGTCTGGCAATATTACTTCACAGATAAAAAACAACTTGGGTAAATGTTGTTATTTCTCACTTCAACTTGACAAATCAACGGGTGTGAGTGACACTTCTCAGTTAGCCGTGTTTGTAAGGTTGGTTTTCAACGAATTTTCTGTAAAAGAAGAATTATTCCTGGTGTCAAAAATGGGTTTATTGCTTTGTGTAAGAAAGATGAAAGTTTTCCATAATTGATTTCTTAACACTGTATTCTTCAGCAGCAATCACTTTGTGCTAAGTTTTTTAAATTCATTGAGTTTCTGAAGCTTGTCATCAAAATTTTCAACCAAGTGAGGGCTCATGCGCTTCAAAGATGCGGCTTAATTGTCAGTATGGAGACCTGCTCCACACGGAAGTACACTGGTTAAACATAGGATGAGTCCTCAAGCATTTCAATGATCTTATGCCAGCAATAGTCTTGTTTTTCAAAGAAGGTGATGCACACTATCTTGAACTTGAAGATTTTGAGTGCCTGTGGGGATTTGCATTTTTGCTAGATGTCACATAAAAACTCAATGGACTAAACTTCCAACTTCATGGCTGAGACAAGGATTTAGGAGAGATTATATCTGATGTACAGGCATTTTCCAAGAAACTTGAACTCTGGGAGAAGAACCTCAGCTGAGGAAACCTTAAACATTTCCCCTGCCTGAAGGATATGTTGGACAACAAAAGAAATCTTGAGCCCCACTCTGGTGAAAGTTATATTGAAATATTCTCCAACTTAAGAGTAGAGTTTCAACAACACTTTAGTGATTTCAAAACAAGTTGAGCTTCTAGCACAGTTTTTTTTAGCTCCTTTTATGGATTTTGGAATCTTATCAAGTTGTACAACACACAACATTTTTAGGAAGATGGATGGACCTTCATTATAAATGGAGCTGATAAATTTCCAAAGGGATTTATTATTGAAGAGTGTTTCAAGTTTAGGATATGTATGGCCTCTTGTACAGAAGGGAAAATATCCAGTTCTAGTTCATGTTGCACTCCTAGTGAAGGCGTTGTTCTGCTTGACCTATTTGTGTGGGTCATCATTTTCAACTATCAAAGTTGTGAGAAACAAAACAAAAGCAGGCTTACAGATGAACATCTTGATTACTGTATTCAAATGTGGGTTACAAATTACTGACCTAACATTAAACAAATTGTGAATATAAGTTAATGCCATTATTCTTAGTAAGAACAAGTTATACATTGAGTTTTTTATATTAAACTTTCATTTAGCTCTATAAATTAATAATCATTCTACTTTATAGTGTTAAAATTAATATGATTGCAAAAATATACTTACACTTTTATATTATTTGAATTACAAAAATAAAACCAAGCCACAGAACCCACCTCCATTTGTAAACAATTGTTGTGTTGTTTTTTTTTGTACAGGTAACAATAATGGTCAACAATCCTACATGATATGACAAATTTTTAGTCTGGGTAGCTTGCGAAACAATGTGACATTTTAAAGTAGGTCCCTTGCCCAATGAGTTTGGTGACTCCTGGTTTAAGCTATATCCAAATTAACTTATTATGATATTGGGATAGGTATTAAGAAGGATGAATTTAGTTAAAGTAAGTATACCCACATTTTCATGGAAGGAGAGCAGAAAATAATTTAGGAAAGAATTGTGATTCAAACCTTGATATCCCTGTCATCTGCATTCTAGTCTATTGTGATGTAACGATGTTCCGAACAACGAATGTCCAAAACACTACAACCTAGAAATATGGAGGTTTCTCACTCACCAAGGCTCACCAACCCTCACCAAGTTTCGCCAAGTCCGACCGAGACCTCTCCCCGTCAAATAGGACGCACGGGCTCGCGGCGACGCATCCACTCTCGTGGCTTGGGCAACGATGACTGTCTGGGACGTGAGCCAAATCAGCGCCTCGCTCAAGCTCAAAAAAAAGCTGTTGCCAACTTGACTTCACAAACATCCGCCCCTGGAATGTTCCAGTTTAGCCTGGCAATTACTGGGACGTCCGCGTTAGGACCAGAGCGCTGTTCTCCACCCTTCCTTTTGTTCCATGTGCCTCCCCTTCTTCCCCCCTTTACTGAGAACTTGTTTGTGGTATATAACAACAGCTGTAATTTCATAGGTCACTCATTGTATCACTGGCTTTTACCAGGTGAGGGCGCTTGATTGAAATTAATATTAGAGTAAAATCTATCAAAATTCACTTTGGTTCTAAATATGGGGGGGGGAGGGGGATACTTTTCCAAATTACTGTTTGGCGATTCTTTAATACTTATAAATTTATAAATGGGGACTTTTTATTTGATTTGGCGTGGGTGATCCACGGTTCATTTTTGGTAACTTTCTGGGGAGATTCATATTTGGCTTAGTACAATTTATTTACTGTAGGCGCGCCCGAACCTATATCTTGGTTCATCTATGTAATATTTAATATTGTCTAGGATATTTTTCTTTTGGGATAGAAGTTTGTTTAGTATTAGATGCATTTTGTATGGGATAGTTAATTTATGTTATATACGCTTCGGGAGTTTCGGGGAACGTGTTGTACTTTTACAAGCATTGTTATTGGATTAGGCTGCTTGGTAATTTAGGATAGGTCCCCAACGGTCATTGTTGGAACCTCTACTTATAATATTTAGGCTAACTAATCATGTATATTTTTATAGTTATGCGAGGCTATGTTTTATGAGAATTTTTCTTGTTTATCTATACTCCTGTTAAAGCTTATAATGTATGCGCGCGCTTGGGCGCTAAATTTAAAATATTCACTTCTAACTTTCACTCTACGTTCCTTCTGTGGGGCAAGTAAAATATTGTAAGTTATGGCGGCTTAGTCTGTACTTTGGCAGGCTAAGCGTAGGCTGATTAAGCCATTAATGTACTCATCATTTATTTTATCATTGTAATTTATCTGAAATAAAAAAAGTTTCTCTTGTGACCTCATGGTTATTTTTTGGGGCACGCTTCCCGGGATCTATGTGGGCGTCACAGTGAGAGTGATGCCTTAGACTGTTCATCTGTCCAAGCAGGTCATTAATGAAGCTGATTATAGTTTTTACTAACATATTATTTAGATTTCTCTCATACTCCATTACAAGAGCATTGACTAATCAATAACTAAGCCATTGTCTCCAGTTTGAGTCATGTGTATATGGGCCATTTTTACCTCAGTTTAAATATGCTATGTTAGTTATTTCAATTTTATTTAGATGGTGGTCAAGTGCTGTATCGTATGAGAGGCCATGACTCTGAGGTGGTCTCAATTGCTTGGTGTCCTGTCAGTTACAACATATTCAAACAGTCCAAAACAGAGCAACTCCTCAGCAGGGACATGCTGCTTGCTTCCGCTGGGAAGGATAGGGATGTTTACATCTGGCGGGCAGGTACAGACGGTCAATGCCAGACAAAGTTTAACTTGCCCGTGACGCTTGTGGCTACGATGGAATCTTCTGGTCACTACAGGTAAACATATTAAGAAGCTCAAAAACATGCATATAATTTATAAAACTACCCACACATTAAACTCTCATCTAGAGTGATAATTATTTCAATGCCAATAATTAACAAATCAGCTACTAAATATAAGGTGTGATCAAAGTATTTTAACTTAGTTAAAAGCATTGACTGCACATATATTTGAAATCCTTGTTCACATATTAATTTTTCAATATATAGTCAACAGACTATTGTTAAAAAACAATAAAAATTGAATTATTCATCTAAATCAAAATAAAAACTTCTTATAGGTTAAATTTCAAACCATGTCATTAAAATAAAAAAATGTAAATTTATTCTCTCATTCTATACGAGGTTTGTTAAAAATGTTCCCGAATTTTTGAAATAGTGCTCCAACATGATGTCATAGCGATGTGTGAAAACTGAAAGATGTTGCTTAGCGGCCAACCTAGCAATTAATCTAATGTTTAGCTTGTCATTCCATTGTGACAAGTCATTGAGATACATTGTTTTGTTTAGTAGCTGCCTGTGCGTGTGTTGCAATTTTCAAGATGACTGAGTTTCATGAGCAGCGTATGAATATCAAACTTAGGAAACACTTATGGAAACTCATGAAATGATTTAACAAGTTTATGGTTACCAGTGCTTAGGCCGTACACAGTGCTATCAATGATTTACGCAACAAAAGTAGTAAGCAGTCAACTGATGATGATCCACATTCAGGGCGGTCCTCAACGTCGACTAAAGACACTCATGTGGGCCCAAGTTCGGATAATCATGTATTCAAATCGTCAATTGATTGTTAAAAAAATTGCGAATGAGTGCAAAATTTCAATGTGATTGTGTCATAACATTCTGACCAAATAATTGGAAATGTGTTGAGTTGCTGCAAAGTTCATCCTGGGGCTACTGACTCAGGATCAGAGAGACAATCTTGTTGCAATCTGTCAATAACTTTTGGATCACGCAAACAAGGACGAAAGAAAACTTCACGAAGAGAATTATCACTGGTGATGAGACATGGGTTTATGGTCAGGATGACGAAAACTCAGTCTTCACAGTGGGTTGGAAAAATTTTGATGAGACCAAAAAAATCTTGGCAGGTCAGGTCAAATGTAAAAGTAATCCCAACAGTTGTTTTTATGTCAAGGACGTTGTTCATCACGAATTTTTACCAGAGGGACAGACAAACAGTGAATTGGTGCTACTATATCAAAGGGATGAGATGTCCGAGAAAAAATGTCAGGAGAAAAAGGCCTTAATGTGGAAAAACACATCTTAATTCCTCCATCATGACGATGTGCCTGTACACGCATCGCTGCTGTTTCATTACTTTTGCACCTAAATAGAGACAACTGTGCTTCCTCAGCTTCTCTGCTCGCTTGACCTTGGCACTGCGGACTATTTCTTGGTTTCACAACTAAAATCCATGTTGATAGGACAAAGATCCGACCATATTGAAGATATCAAGAAAAAATCGCAGGCAGAGACTTACATGAGATTTTGAAAAACACCTATCAAGACTGCTTCAAGAAGAGGAAATGGTGTTGGGAGTGGTATATCAACCGAGGATGAGAGTACTCCAAGGTGACAAGGCTGAATACGTTGTAAGTAAACCCAAAAAAGTATAAAAAAAATTTGGGAACTTTTTGAACAGACCTCATATTTATATTTCTTCTCATTTATCCTTCCCTCTAGATTGATTTTCATTACTTTTGTGTTAAAAATGAGTCCAAATGTCTCCTGTGTCTTGAATAAGGTTTTAACATTAATTTTAAGATTCAGCAAGTTCCATAGATCTGGTGTTAGTAGTTTGTCTGACGGTAAAATGATGATTCTTCTTATCGAGGAAAGTGGGCTGTATCTCTGGCATAATTTTAACATAGCTGGTAGCTAGAAAAATAAATGGTTTCTTGTATTATTGTTTTTATTTGAGAACAAGTTTAGTAACCTTAATTTTTTTATTACTAGAAAGTGTTAGTTTTTTAATACCTTGAAGCAGGGAGTTTCAACTCGCAACACACTGAAAACGACACAAATATTGTCAAGAAACACCATCAGCTTATTAAGGAGGGATTTAGTCACTAAACAAGCATCAAGATTGTGTTGAAAAGTTAAATATCTAAAATTCTAATAATTGTGATGGATTATACAGCCAAGTTATTATAGTTGTTAGCTACGCTTATAGCCCCATCTCAATACATTCTTTGCAATGAAAAATGATACCTGGATATGGGAATCAAAACACGCTGATTCAGTTGTAATAGCATTGTTTTACTAAACCAAAGGTCCTGAGTTTAATTTAAAGAATACAATATTTAGGTCATTTTTAAAAATGTTGGTCATGGATTTTAAAAACATTTATTTTTACTCTTCAAATATTTTTTTGATTCTTTTTATAAACTCCCACAGCATTTATTTCAACCCTTTGTGACATACATGTTGAAAAACTACGCCTTATAGCATTATTATTATTTTCCCTTAGCTGGAAAATCATGTAATTGGTTGGTAGTTTTATTAGGTTTATCAATAAACCCACTTTACTCATGATTTTCTTTGTATGCGAGGGAGAATATCTGTGGACACTTATGTAACTTTTTGCTGAGTTTTACCTCGTGACTACAATAATTACCAAGATAATAAAGCCAACCATATATATTAGTAGGTGAAATATCTTATGTATTTAATGTGTGTTAACGAATGTATGGCTTCCACCTCAGGAGTGGAGGTTCCAATGCCCCTAGCGCAGGAATGTTCCGCATGTGCCTGCGTTGGCCCGAGCCCTCAACATTGCTCACTAGCACTGCATGGGGAGAGCTGCTCAAGTGGAGACTTACAGAGACAGGAAAAGATACTGCTCACAAAGGGTACAGTAACTTTGGTTTGCTGTGCAAGTTTTACAAGCACATATTTGGTTGTTTTTTTTTCTAGTCTGTTCAGATTACACACATATGTACTAAATATGTTGAGTTAGGGATGTAGAAGTGTACCCAAACATGCATGGAGAGAGATTGAAAAATAATTTTGGAAAAACCTCTCTCAGTGCAATTGACCAGGATTAGAACTATAACCTCCCTATTATCAACAATCTAGTATAACATGATAGTGATACCTTAGAACATGTGGCCACTGAAGCAGGTGGTTTAATTGTTGGTATTTGTATTTCCATCAATTAACTCTTGTATCAAAATGAAAATCCTAGAACACAGCTCTGCAATTTATAATGTCTAGGAGGGTGTGAATCTTCAACTTGAACTTAGCTTCATATGAGATCTGCCCAAAGCTTCAAAATCTTAAGTCTGAATGTAACTAAGCTTTGTATTTGATTTGAAATTAGGACTCTTAATAATTGAAAGATTATGATCAGATTCAAATTTGTTTAACACACATGGATTCAATGACTTTTTATTTGAAATTTAAATTTAACTGTCAAACTTTTGAATAATTAGATTTTTATGGAGTGTACTTCAATCCATTCTTTAAGGTGGGATAGGAGATGCGAGAAAAACCAGTTTTCTGGCAGTTTTTTTTAGAAAAACAGTTTTTTGGCTAAATTAAATCAAATATTGCTCCAGTACATATATAAAATTTAATTTTCTTCACATGTTGACTTCAAAATTTTTTGAATATTTTTCAAGGGTTTTTTGGAATTTAACGACAACTTTTTCTATTCATTTAAAAAGTTTGTTAGATAATGCTACCATGCTCATGACATACATTCCGGAACTGTTTATATCAACACATATAAAAAAATTAAACTCCATGTTTCTATTGGAGAAATATTTTATTAACGTTTGCCCCCCAAAAAAAGTTTTTCCTGCAAAAATTCTGCCCTCTTCTTACGCCCCCAACCCCTCCATTCCACCTTAAAATACTCAACAATTACTGTTGAATTATAACGAGAAAAAGTTTATGTTCAGAGTTTGTAGGCCAATTGAGAATAACTAATTAGCAGTTTGATATGTTTATTAACCATCAGAAATAAACATTAATACATATTACGAACAAGAGACAACGAAAGCATATGTGCGCGGCAACAATTATGTTACTACTGTCTCTTCTCAGTCTGATGCACACACAACATTATCACTTCCATTGCGCACACACCTGTACACCATAGATGTAACTACACTTTTATTCGCTGTAATATAAATTTACCTATAGTTCAACACACCTCCTTAAATTTATATACAGTCCAACCTTAATCATAAACCAATTTATATCACATTCATTACATATCTGAATTTTTCAAACTTATTTCGACCTAATGGCTAAGTAAAAATATCAGCCACATTTTCATCAGAATCTAGTTTAACAATATCAATTTCTACTTTAACATAACTCTTGTTTACAAAATGATTTCTATATACTTTGAATTTTTTTGTTAAATACCATACTTAGCTATATTTATCACTCCAGAATTATCTTCATACAAATTTATTGGCTCACAAATTTCAATATTAAAATCTAGCAAAATATCTTTCACAACTTTTAATCCACTAACACACTCAGACAATGCAACATACTCAGCTGATTTGGATGATTTTGTTACACTACTCTGTTTCTTAGATTTCAAAAAAATCACATTTCCATACATTTTAATAACATATCCAGTTGTCGATTTTATGTCAATATCACCTGCCCAATCAGCATCTACGTAACAGTTTAAGATCTCTGCATTAACATTTCTATTAAAGGTTAACTTTAAATCTTTGGTCAAAACTAAATACTTTAATACCCTGATAGCATATTTGTAATGAGTATTATCACAACAATTATGAAATCTACTTAAATAATTTATGCTGAAACATATATCAGGTCTTGTTCCTGAACTAATATATAAAAGAGCTCCAATTATATTTCTATACTTCATTTCATCACATGCTGATTGTGTGATTTCTAATTTTAAATTTTGTTCCATTGGAGTAGCATACAATTTAGAATTTTCAATACCATATTTCCTTGCTAAAGATAAAATCTCTTTGATCCCAAGTCATTTTTCATTTATTGCAGTCATAATTTATATTATAAGTTTTTATTTTACCCAAATCATTCATCTGAAATCCTTTAAACAATAAATTTATAACAAAATCTAAATTTGTTTTATCTTTATAAACTATAAGCAAATCATCTACAAACAAAATTAAATATACATTATGATTGTTCTTATCGTTTGACAGATATAAGCAACAGTCATTCTTGCTTCTTATAAAACCTAAAATTTTCAAATAAGTATTGAAACACTCATACCAAGCTCTTGGGCTTTCTCTCAATCCGTACAATGCTTTGTCCAATTTTAGTACTTTATCTGTACCATCCTCATAACCTTGTGGTTGTTTTACATAAACTTCTGATTTAACTTTTTCATTCAAAAACACTGTTTCTACAATCATTTGCTCAATAATTAAATTATTCTGACAACAGTATGCCAATATGGCATTCTTTCTACTGGAGAGTATATATCATCAATTAAATCATTCTGCTGGTATCCTCTAACTACTAACCTAGCTTTATAAACATTCTTAGCCTTTTTTTGTATAAACCTATTTTAAATCTAGTATTTTCTTATCTTCTGGGTTAATAACAGACATCCATGTCTTATTTTTATTTAAGCAATTCATTTCCTTATCCATTGCATTTTGCCAATTTTTAGAATCATAACTATTCAGCGCATCATTATATTAAACAGGATTTTCTGCATTTACATAGTTTACATAAACAATATTATTATACACAAAACTATCATCATTAAGTTTAGCAGGTTTTTGTTTTTCTCTGGTTGATCTTCTCAATCCTAAATTTGCATTTTGATCATTTATATTTCCATTTGTTATTTTATGTTCATTTTATCACTATCATTTTCATTTATACCTTCATTTAAACCTATATCATAAGCCTCTTTTGATTATTCTCTAAATTATTATTATTAGCACCGCGTCTTACTACCCGTTCGGGTTATACGCACTTACGCTAATGTGTAATGGTAGAGTGATTGTGAGATGAAATGGAGGACCTACAGTTTAACGTGGAATCCGAACCACGGTGGAGGTCTGGCATTCCCCACATTCACAAGATGTCTTGTCAGAGGTGAAGGAAGGGTTTGGTAATCAGATAAATCCATGCCGGGACCGAGGATTGAACCCCGGCCGCCAGCATAGAAGTCTGACACCTTACCCTTAGACCGCCAGGTCACCGATTATTCTCTAAAACTCATATAATTTGTACCATCTTAAATTATATCTACATGTCTCGCTACGACTATCTTGTCATTTAGTAAAACTCTATACCCAAAATTTTCATAACATAACAAAATACCTAGATCTGCTTTTCTGTCCCATTTTGAAATTCTTTTTAGTTCATGCACTCTTACAAATACTTTATTACCATACATTCTTAAACGTTCTATATTAGGTTTCTCACTAAACAGTATTTCATAAGGTGTTTTATTTTTCTCTACAGTATTAGTAATTGTCCTATTCTTCAAATAAGCAGCTGTTTTAACTACTTCAGGCCAGAACCTATTATGTACTTTGGCCTGTATACTTTACTTTTCGATTTGATACAATCAATTTTAGCTACCTTACGCTACTCATCTATAAAAGTTAGAAAATATTTCTCTCTGTTTAAACTCGTAGTACTGTGTGGTCCATTTAAATCAGTATGTACAATCTCTAATATTTCTTTTGCTCTAGTTCTCTCATTTTTAAATGGTAAATTGTGCATTTTATTTTGCAAACATATTCCACATTTCAAATAATCAGGCTCTAGTTCCTTTGGCAAACCTTCAAGCATTTGTTTATCACACATTGTTTTTAGATAATTAAAATTTACATGTCCTAATGTTCTATGATATCTTTTCTTTTCTGTCATATTTGATTCAGTTTTTACAATTTCACTAGTCATATGATACAAATCATGTTTCTTACGCGCTAAAGCAATTAAATTTCCATTTGGATTATATATTTTTGAAATATTTACTACTGATACAATTTTATTTTTATTTGTAACTTTCCCATAACTGATTAAATTTTTATCCATTTCTTTCACATAAAATACATTTAACATTTTATTTTTTACCATTTGACCATAAACATTGAATTTGTGTAAAACATTACTTATTTTAGTTGCCTTTAAAAAACAACTTTAACATTTACTGGTACTTCGAGTTCTACAAATTTATAAAATTATTTATCAATATTTATTACCTGATCAAAGCAACCACTATCAAGTAACCATTCTACTTTACCGACACAACTATTAACTTCAACGTATGATTTTTTTCAATCCAGATCTTGCCTCGATTTCCATATTAAAACTGCTTGTATTACCATCTTCAGTTTGCTGTCCTTGTCGATTTTGCCTTGATTGCCAACCGCCAGATCGACGATGCTGACTTGATCCTTGAACAGCTCCGCTATCACCGCCACGATGTTGACAATTTTGTTGTTGTTGTTGTTGGCCTCCTTGCTGCTGAGCGCTGCCTCTGGGCTTCAACAAATTTTCGTTTGGTCTCATTCTCGTACACTGAGCCTTAAAATGTCCATACTTTCCACACTTAAAACAAGTTTTGTCATTTTTTCTTTCAGCCTTAAATGCACTTGAACTGTTTTTGCTTCCTTCCTCTTTTTATTTTAATTCAACCATTTTTATTTTACTTTTTACGTTTTCAACAGTTTGATCACTTTCTTTCAGTACATCAATTAAATCACCAACATAGCTTAATGAATTTGTAAGCATTTTAATCATATAACTCAGTTTTTCTTTTTCACTTGCATTAGCACCTGCATATTTAAATTCTTTCACTAACTTTTCAAATTTAGTAAAAAAGGCACTTGAATCTTCAAAGTCTCTTAACCTCAATTTATTTAATCTATTTTGTATACAAATTTGCAATGCAGTAGATTCCTTTAAGTACATTTCGTGGAACCTTTTCATAATTCCATAGTCAAAAACAGGAATTCTCATTTCATCCGCCATCTTGAGGCTTTTGTTTTAACCATGCCCTGCAACCATGTTGAATTATAACGAGAAAAAGTTTATGTTCAGGGGTTGTAGACCAATTGAGAATAACTAATTAGCAGTTTGATATGTTTATTAATAATCAGAAATAAACATTAATAAATATTATGAACAAGAAACTATACCCGTATAAGAGACAACGAAAGCATACGTGCATGACAAAAATCTTGTTACTACTGTCTCTTCTCAGTCCAACGCACACACATTATCACTTCCATTGTGCACACATCTGCGCACCACAGATGTCACTACATTTTTATTCGCTGTAATATGACTTTACCTATACTTCACCAATTGCATCAAAAGGTTTCAGGAAAGTCAATGGACCATACTTATTTTTATTATTTGCAAATTTTATATTAGTAATAAATACCCCATTGTTTTTTAATGCAATTTTATGGCCTTAAATTTTTTATTTACCATTTAAAAATGTATAGAAAGCCTAATTTGATGACATTTTATCACAAAATAATAAGTTCAGTTTTAATTTTCAATCTAAATTATTAGATTTGGACTTGATCCAAAACATTTTTACTTTAAGGTACTTGATTAGGATTAATTTCACAGCTTTTCAAGAGAATAATATTTGATTGGAAATTGATTTGTACTAGTAAGCCAATATTCAGTTTTGATTCAAAACTGAAAATCTTTTGCTTGCACAGGCTTACATCAGTCTTACATTTTCTTGGCTTTCTTTGTAAGAAAAACTATGAACCTTCACCAATAAAAATATTGATACTGAAAATAGGAGCACATTTAAGTTACATTTTTACCAATATCTGTACTTGATTAAATTACAAATTAATGTTCACATGACAAAAATCTTTGGAGATTGAATTATATATTGTGATTATACCATTATTTATTAGCTTATGCCAAAACACCTAAAACTATTTTTTTCATCAAAATATTTTAAAATTAAATTTACTATTTAATCTTTACAGTTACATAAATATCCACAATATAATTTATTATTTCAACAATTGCACAAACTTTCTCATATTGTGTATGATACCTTTGGAAAAAAATGTTTTAAAATTGGTTTTCATTTTTGGAAGAAGTTACAGGAGAGGTGAATATAAACATATAAAAGGTTCAAACACAAAATGGCCTTTACAATAAAAAGAAGAACACAGTTCACACTTTACATTGCAGCCATTGGACAAAGTGGTAATGGTTGCCTTTTAAAGTAAATCGATCATTACTGCCCAATCCCCTGATCTAGGTTTCATTCTATTGGAACTCATCGGGGAAACGCACAATGTAACTAACGTATGTAAAAGAGGAAACCAAAAAAACACAAAAGGGAGAAAATGGAAAATTGTAAAGAATGATAGGATACATAGATAGGAACATGTAAAATATATAACATAAAGGATGTAATATGTAGGCCTACTGTAATTATTCTTAGCGACAGGAAAACACACTGTTGATTACAACATGTAAATAAAATTAATATAAATCATTTAGCCTATTATCAGATATCACAGTTTCTTACAATTATCATTTAACTTTGAGCATGATAACCAATAACATAGTATATTTCATATTACTGAATCTCCCCACCCCCCATTTTCTGAAAAACGTGTCTGGAATTTCGGACTACCAGGTTTTGGTCTAAAAGGGTTTTACTCTACATCTAATTATTTACTAACCGCCTTGGTGGCGTAGTTAGCTAACGCGCTAGTCGTGTTGAGCTCGACTGCTGAGTACGGGGAGATCAAGGTTTGAATCTCGGTCGGGTGAACTGGGGGTGGTTTTTCCTAAATGGTTTTCCACTCTCCCTCCATGCAAATGCAGGTTCCCTTCCTCTAAATTCAACCTTCCCAATTCCTAATCCATTAGCGTAATTAGTACTTAAGCGTATAACCCGAACGGGTAGTAAGACGCGGTGCTAAATAAAAAAAATATTTACTTTGTAAAAACATAACAGATACCTATTTTCTACCAAATCACTATAGCAATTTTTCTAATATTCAAATTAAAAACAGTTAATAGTAAACAAATCACCCTTAAATGAATGTGATATCAAAAAACAAGTATACAGTTCTATTTGTCATGTAAAACTTCCTCAGATATAAAGTTTAAACAAACGTGTTAGAACCATTTTCAAATTATTTCTTATATTTGAAAATCAATCATTAGTAAACTAGAATTTAATGAATTTTTACCTAAAAAACAAATATAATGTGTCATTGGAAGATTAACTTCTCCCTAGATATCAATTTAAACATAATTATTAAAGCCATTTCAAAAAAATTCAAATCAACAAAAATTAGTCATCAGTAAATCACTCTTAAACAAATTTTTACCCCCAAACCAATATACAGTGCTATTTGTCATTATAAACACAAGATAACCCTTTGTAACCAAATTACTTGTAAATATTTCTCAAGATTTGGAAAAATCAATCATCAGTCAACTACCCATAAATGAGTTTTGACCCAAAAAAACAGGGATATAACCCCAGAGATACATTTTAAACAAAATCGTTAAATACATTTTTTATTTTAGATATGCATTTTAATCAAAATTGCTATAGCCATTTACAAAAAAACTTGAATTCAAAGAAATCACTCATCAGTAAACTACCCTTAATTTGAAAGCTAGGGCTAAAATAAAAATAAAAGTCCCAAGATATAGATAGCCCTATGAAAACTAAATATTAAGTTTGAACAAAGACAGACAGAATTGTAAAATCTACTATTTTGGGTTCAGGTTAACATAAAATCTAAAGATTCACCATAATCTTGGAATTAATTCTTTTTCATTATTACAATACTTTCTCTTGATATGAGGTAGTAAAGATTAAACTTCAATTTAGCTTTGTGATTATTTCATATATCTGACTAGGTTTCAGTTTGAACCGAAAAAAGGAACTTTGCACACCCCTATACATATCATTATAACTTAGGTGTAGGACTATCTGCTAGGTACGGGTCATTTTCAAGATTGTTAAACCATTGAACTCAATGTATCCATCCACCTTTGAAAGACTTTGGTTTGAATACTAAGAGTATCAAAGTTTTTCTTAACTAGTGCAAAATATGGTGGGGTACAAGGGTTCAAAGTTTACAAAAAATGCATTTAAAGTTGTTGATAACCAGAATGTTAATTATTTGTAAATATATAAACAAGACATATATCTTTGACATCTGAACCAGTAGCTCAGATCTGAGCTGGTTGCCTAAAAAAGGCTTTCCACTTGTTATTTTTATCTTGTTTTTCTTATCCTTACACTACATCAATGTGGTTGAATTTTCTTTACACAATTTTTTTCATATACTTTCTTAAATTAAGTCACTAATCATCTTTAAAATTAAGTTTTCATAAATTTAATCGTATCAACTTTTTTGCTAATCACAGATTATGCTTGCAGATCTAAAAAACCTGTGCAAGATAAGCTCAGTAAGAACTATCAGCTGCTTCACAACGTTCACCTTAGAGGGTTGTTCAGCATCGCCTGCACACCAGCAATTGTGCAAGATGAGACTGCCAACTTCTGGACCAGTAGTACTGACAGTGAGCCAGATGTTCCACAGCTCAAATATTTGGTTGATTAGTTTTTTAAATCAGGCACATGATAACATATTAATTATAAAGTGAAATAAAGTAGTTTCAAACATCTCTGTTGTGTTTTAGTGTTAGTTGAAATACATACAAATGTTCATTAAATTTATAAAATTTTAAGTTTTTACAATTTTACCCATTAATAACTAAAACCATGCCTATTTATTTTTCAAAAGTTAATTTTGTAAAAAAAAACTTGAATCCAAAAAACTATTTATAATTTTGTTGACCACCTCTCTGGTCAGAGTTCCTGGCTACAGATCCATAGATACTTGTTTTGATCTTTGGCACTTCCAGAATCCTTCTATGAAGCCGTGAGTCTGGAACGATGTCAAATTCACCCTCTTGAGGACAAATGAGGAGCTACTTGAATAAACAAATAACAGCTCCGGTCTAGAAAACTGAAATGGAGGGTTGGTTGTCTTGACCACATATCCTCTATCCGCAAATATTGGCGCCATCTCAGCTAAGCAGCTGCTTAGTCGATATAACTCGCTTACAACATAGTTTATTCTGTTTTACTTAGCACCATGTTTTACCACCTGTTCAGGCTGTATTTATTTATTGCATTTATTATTATTATTATTATTATTATTATTATTATTATTACTATTATCAATACTATTATTATTATTATCATCCTCACCATATCATCATCATCTCCATAATCATATAATCTTCATCATTATCATTACTATTGCCTATATTAACATTATTAGTGTTGTCATTATTATTATTATTATTATTATATTTTCAATTTATTTAATATTACTTTCAGAAATTTTTGTACAGCAAATACGTTAAATCAGACATACCTTATTGCTCAATATGTCCTCTTAATGGTGGTTTTTGAGAGCCACTCATGCTTCCTTTGCTATCCTTGAATTTCTTATTTGACACAATTGGCTGTCATAGGCCAAAATACCAATCCATCCGTGACTTGATCATCAAGTATCTGCTATTTTGCAATTTCTTCAGCATTTACACCATTGGTTGATTCTTCAGACGTATCCTTATTCATAATGCTCCACAGCTTTTCTTTCATTAGCAACATTTCCATGCAATATTTCTATACAAAATTGTTTTCACCATTCAATTTTGTATTGCTCTTTTTTGCTTCTACCATTTCTTTATTGCTGTCACTGCACACTTTTGACTATTCTTATTTTTATATTATGTTTCAGTTTGTCACTTTATTCTCCTTGCTCTGGACTCATAACCTGTTGATATAAACTTAAAATGTTGCCAGTGTGACAGGAAACAAACAAATATAAATTATTATAATAATCTAATGTTTAATTCAATTATACTGTGCTTGAACCCAACTTAGACAATGTTTATCTGTAAAAACAAAACAAGGAGAATATAAAAATAAATGTTACCTGCATAAACAAGTCAATAGTGTGACTATTATTTCCAACAGTTTTGCAGCCGTCAGGATTGTTTGTGAAAATATGTGATTAATGTGATAAAAGAAAAAATTGCCATTCACCAAGTAAAACTGTTAAAAGAAGAAATGAGAATTTTTTTAAACGTTAGCTGGAAAACCTGGAAAGTCAGGCATTTTTATAATAAAGTTTTTGTAGCTGCCTTAATGCAGTTTTGAAACCTCTAATGGTTATTTAGTTCTAATTTCCCTTGAATCTTCCCCAGCTTTAACTTCCCTTGAATCAACCTCTCTTGGTCCAGGTGTCTATTTGCTAGTTGACCTTGTGGATGAGCTTGCAAAGATAATCCCTTCCTACTCAAAACCTTTGCTATACATCTTCTCTCTTCTCACTTTATGACCTGTCTATTCTCAACACCACATTCCCTACCCCCAACCCCCTTCCCATTTACTTGTTATTAATTAAAGAAGTAAGAGTTTACTCACCTACTTTGGTGGTCGCGTGGTTTAATGTGCTACTCTAATGGTAGACTCAACTGTTGATGACGGGGAGATCGAGGCTCAAATCTTGGTTGGAACTATTGAGGGTGGTTTTTCCAAAATGGTTTTCCATTCTCTCTCCACACAAATGTGGGTACACCATCTATAAATATGACCTACCTAATTCTTTAAACCATTAACGTTTTTAGTACTTAAGCATATAACCCGATCGAGTAGTAAGATGTGGTGCTAAAAACGGTTTACTTAGAGGAAACTAGCAGCCACCCCCAACCCTCTCTTAGCAACAAAACACAGGACAAATCATTTAGTTTAATTAAGCTACTAGACTATTCTATTGTTGAGTAAGTGTTTATTATTTCACCAAATATAGTGTGGCATTTTAAAAGTTTCTTAAACTACATAATATTTTAGGTGTACCATCAGAAGATAATTTGAACAGTGAAGAGAAAGAAGTATCAATAGATGGGATGAATATTGCGAAAGAGCAACAGTTGGTTTGGACCACTGCACAGGACAGATTCATTGTTGCTTGCGACTTAAAAACTGGGAAACTTGTAGCAAAAATACCAACCTTTGGTGGGTTTGTGTATGCTGTTGCAGTTTCACCTGTTGATTCAGATAGGTGTGTTGGCATCAGTACTTGGTACAGAATTGTACACCGTTTTTTAAAATTTAATTTTTATAGATTCATGTGTTTGTAGATGCTTCTTCAGTTCTAGTTGCCATTTTTGTTTTATAGCCACCATTTTTACTGAATTTTCCCTAATATATATTAAAATATAATTACTTTTATGATATTACAGTATCTTTAATTGTGCTGTGGTTTTTATGAAATAACTAAATAAAGATATTGGTCATTTCACTTAATACATTGTAAAGTATGCATTATCTAATAATATAATGTGTGTTATGGTCATTTAAAAAGCTACAGTTTGTTTATTTTGATGCAAAGGAGAAAAGTAAAACTTTTAGTTGGCTCGACTGATAATATTGTACCTAGTAAAAATAAATAGAAATAGTGCTCACTATTAGGTCATATTTTGACATTGCATCTAATTTTAGCTCTTTATTGTGATTAAATTTAATATTTTCTTTACGGTGTTAAGCAGCTCTGTTTTAACTTAAAAAGCATACACTGTAGTAGTAATACCTTAGAAACTATCTTGAACTACCCATTGAAATCAACACTTGGTAAGGGTGACCTGGCGGTCTAGGGGTAAAGTGTCAGACTTCTATGCTGGCGGTCGGGGCTCAATCCTCGGTCCTGGCAAAGATTTATCTGATTACCAAACCCTTCCTTCACCTCTGACAAGACATCTTGTGAATGTCCACCGTGGTTCGGATTCCACGTTAAACTGTAGGTCCTTCATTTCATTTCACAATCACCCTACCATTACACATTAGCGTAAGCGCGTATAACCCGAACGGGTAGTAAGACGCGGTGCTAATAATAATAAACACTTGGTACATATTACTACTGTTCACACACAGGCCTACTAATTTAATTTTATGTGAATAAGGACAGTAAGTTAAACATAGGAATTGAATTCAAATTATTTGAATGAATATACCTTGAAATTATTAAATAAAGCAAAATGTTAACAAGCCAAACAATATAATATCCCACATTGAGACATTTTCAGTTTGGCTTTTTTTTTCATATTATGTCTACATATTATTTTAGAGTAGCAGTATTATGTTGATTTTTAAAGCACAATTTACATATAAATTTGTAAAGATTACTTTTATTTGTACTTTTATACTGATTGGAACCAAAGATTCAAAATCATAATCATGTGTCCTTGCAGGACATTTAAGGAGTATTTTTTGAATGATGATTATTTTTATAAATAGCTATTGTTGATATGTATTTTTTTTTCCATCCTACAGGCTGGCAATTGGTGTGGGAGACTCCACAATACGTATATGGAACTTGTCCAAATCAAATGCCATTGATTTGGTCTCGATGTGGCAAAGAGTAAAAAGTCGGGTGATGACAGTAAGTTTAAAATAAGCGTTTTTTATTTCTTATTTAAAATGATTGCATTTCTAGTACCAAATACCTATTTAAAAGGGCTTTTGAACCATCAATACTATCTGTAAATTTACTTCCTTTAATGATTTAAACCTGAAACCTCATAAATGATCAGAATTAATATTGACACCACCAATTTGTCACAGTTCAATCTGACTATTTAATTTTAGTTTAAAAATGAGGTGGCCCAATGGTTAGATAATTTTATAGTAAAGGAAATTGATAAAACTAAAGAAAAAGGAAAAATAATTTACTAAGAATAAATTTGATGAAGAAAGCCCACCTAGGGAAAGAGGAAAAAATGTGGGAAGAATCCATTGCACAAAGGTGACATCGCCCTTTCTTCTATCGTCTATAGTAGAAGTAGTCACACACACATTTTAACACAAATAATATTTCGGCATTGTTGCCTTTATTACTCCATTGTTTGTGTTACTTGTACTCTCTTCTTCTTTGTATATATATTAGAAGTGAAGGTAGTGGGTGGTGAATGAACAAGTGAATGGATTTTATTTTAACATGTATACAGGGTTATTACAAATAATCCATTGGGTTTTAAAAAAAACTGTATTTCACAAAGTATTACACATAAAATAATGAATGACACATGATAAGAAATGGAAAATATCTAGTTTTAGTTATACCAATACAAATGTTTGATGTGTCCTCCTTTTGTCACACGACACACTGCTATGTGGTAGTTTAGTTCAGCCCACACACGTTGTAGCATGTCCTTATTGATGGTCATCAAAGCAGCGGTAATGCAGTTCTGGAGCTAATTCACTGTTGCTGACAATGTTGGCATGTAAACAGAGTCTTAAACATGTCCTCAAAGGAAAAATACAAACCGTAAGGACAGGAGACCTAGGGAAAGAGGGGGGCATCAGTAAAGCACCAAGTCATTCTCAGCACATTACCCAATCCAGCAATGTGGATTCCTTGTTCAGGTAGCGACACACTGAAGTGTGCCAATGAGGTGGAGCCCCATATTACTGGATTAAAAATTTGTCGAAATCATCTTCCATATGTAGAAACAACTACAATTGCAACATATCCAGGTATGACATACTTGTCACAGTGTTCTTAATTTAAAAAAAGGGCCCTACGCCTTTGTTTTTGTGATTGCACAGAAGACGTAAGGGTTTGAGGAATCCCGTTTTTTTTCCACAACTGCATGAGGCTTTTCTGTACCCCACATACGAACATTGTGACAATTCACCTTTTAATTTAATTGAAATGTTGCCTAATCACTGAAAACCAGACGCGTATCAAAATTGTCGTCCTCCAATGCTTCCTGAATGAAATTACAAAACTTGTAATTAACATGGCCACCCGGCCTTAATCATTGCAACAGCTGTAGACGGAGTGGTTTCTGTCATAATCAACATGGCAAAATCTTTCAAACATTTGGCTGCAGAATACTAAGTTATACTAAGTTTGCAACTTGCACGCTTTGTTGACTTTTGTGGGCTACACACTAAACTCTATAACTCTCACCACTGTTTCGTTAGACACACTTGGTCGTCCGGTGCTTTTAGCTCTATACAAGCAACCTGTATCCTTAACTTGTTAATACCATCGCAGAATGCTCCTCTGGTGGCCTGATGGTTCTGTTTTGTATTGTCTTTGAAATCTCATATTCTAAAACACAAAACACTTTCTGCTGCATAGTCGCCATTTTGCTATTCAGCCACACTGGAAAACTGCAAGTGTGGATTTGAAAATTTTCGGTGTGCTTGGTACGTTACTGGTATGAGTGCAATTAATAGTTATGTATTTATAGGATTTTAAAACTCATTAAATCATTTGTAGTAACCCTAAACCCTATATACACACACACACACACACACATATATATATATTAGGGGTGGACAGGATTCTGAACCCTCGGGAAAATGTCGCGAATACATCCATCCCCCGAGTTTGCGGGCGGGCGGAAAATAAAGCCCGCTTATTGTTCTAGCAGGTACTACTGGTTCAATCTCTATTGGAGACAGTCATATTCTTTGTTCTGTAGCAAACTTTGTGGGGAAAGGGGCTTATTTTATTGCCTGTGGTGAGACAAACAAGCCGAGAAGCTTGAAAGATTTAGAGAAGGACAGAGATATATTATACTCTACCATCTTTGGGCATGGAAATGAGGGGGGAGAAAGTAACTTACCAAGGTCAACTATTTATGAACACCAGCCTGTTTGCTGTTAGTAACCAAACAAAGAGTAGAGATTACAGCGGTGTTAAACAAAGAACCTTTGAGGGGTGTCAATTCTAGAGAGCATTGAAGGGGCTTTAAACAGAGGAAGTTTCAAGTGTTTCAAACATAGAGAAATTTAAAGGGTAACAAACCTAGGGAACGTTTAAGGTGTTTCATAACTAAATAATATTTAAAGGGTTTCAAACCTAGTTAACCTTTATGGGGTTTTAGATCTAAAGAATATTTAAGGTGTTTCAAACCTAGATAACCTTTAAGGGCTTTTAGGAAAATAATGTATTAAAATTAATCATTTGATTTGTATTATTCAATATCTGTTCAAAATTTTGCTATTTGTTTCAATAAAAAATTCACTTCTCACTATTAATAAGCTTTTATGATATATTATTTGTATTACTGTATTTTATAATGTTAAAGCTTTTTTAAGAATTTCCATAATAGTTTTAAAACAATATATATTTTTAATTTAGAATTATTTTAAAGTGTTATTTTTATAATTTCTCGTTCCCATCCCAATCCCAATATTTTGACTCATTTCTCGTCCCATCCCGTCATAAACATGTAATTCCCGTCCACTCTTAATATATGTATAAAAAAAGACATTATGAAATGAATATTTTCATATATATGAAAATAAGATCCATTCACCTGTAGCTCTGTTTCATTCACTGCCTTCAGTCATAATTGTCATCGTCACAATCAATCTGGACTCTTCTTGCCAGCGTTTGTGTAAGCTAACATCTGCACCAATTTTAATTAAAAGGGGAAGAGCGTCCAATATGAGGAACAAAATACAATTTCAAAATTTTGCTCTTGAAAACAAAGGGAGTCTTTATATGATATGTTAGGGAGTCCAATATGTGGATTAATACTAAATATGCATTTACACCTAGTAAAAACAAATTAAATAGGTACCTAGTAAAATGTACATACTATAGCATTTAGCGACATGAGTGTACAAATAAAATAAATTCAACATACCCCATCATACTTCAGCCGGCGTCAACAGGGAACACTAACGCGAGTTACTATCAAAACACACCTACTCAGCCGCACGTTGGATATAATACTGACCCTCGATTGTGCAATCGGTCTGTGCCAAAGATCTTAGTGACAAAGATCTTTTGTTGTGAAGATGTTCTACTCACCCCTAGTTTAGGAGGAGCTTTGAACTGTAAAGAAACTTCTCGATGTATATTTTCATGCACGTGTGTGGTTCCCGAATATTCCATGTGTGTCCCCCACCCCTTTTTCCGTCGTTCTTTTTCTGGGCTGCGTTGAATATAAAATGGCGTCTGAGCGATCAGACATCTCTCTTGGACTTGATCGGATTGGGAGCAGGAGAAGCTCTAGCTTCGATTAATATAAAATGTAAGGTCAAAATTTCCTTTCGGCTTCATTAATATTTCTTATTTAAATCATGTAAATTTCTTATTCAAAATTCTTTTTCGGTAATTTTATTTTAAAATTATAATAATTGAAAATAAGCTCGACTTCAATTCTAAGTCGATTAGTTACACAATCGAGACATTTATATCGATGATCAATCTTTTTTGTTCTTCGATAATAAAAAAAATCGACTATAAACTTTAGGATGTTTACGATATGTTACCATTGACAAAAGAGTCGATCTTGAATCTCATGAATATTGTATTATTCGATCTCTTGATAATAAACTTAAAATGTTCATGGGTTCAGTAAAGCTTCTAAAATTAAATGATAGTTCTTTTATCCATGACGTCTCAACATTAACTTTTGCAATTTATTGTTATTATGGCAAAATGGTATAGTTGTTAATAAAAAAAAAGGAAAGTAAATATTTGGGTAGAATTCAGATTAAATATTCGTTGGCTTGTTAAATTGTTGTATAGGTCTATATTCTAAATGTTTAGGAGAAATATTTTTTATAATTATCCAGCTAAGGATAACTTATTTGATGATCGTTTTTTTCCTTGTAACATATGAACTCGTAACTAATTTTTTTGATATTGTTTTTTAAGTGATCAATGCAATTTTACAGTATTGGGTTAATTTATGATAATGGCGATCTAACTAAAAGATTAAAATTCGTTTAATAATATAAACCCTGCAGGTTTTCCCTAAATATATACATATATATTGCTTGCATACGCTAATGATGTCTCAAATATTTCGTAAATGTCAATTTTGTTACATTATATTAATTATATATTTTCTCAAAGGATTAAATTGCCTGTTAAATAAATACCAACTCGAAAACACTTCCTATTCTTATTCATAACTTTAATCCACCATATCCTAGGTATTTTATTTTATGTTGTGTTATTGATTGAGTCTTTAATTTGGTGTACCTTTTTTTTAGAGATTAATCTTTGTTCTTTTAACTATCTCTGGAGATATACCGTTCTCTTATTAAACTCCACAACAGGTGGGAGTTGCAGGGTCTGAGTTTTGAATGTTTGTCCACAGACAATCAAAGCAAAGAACTCCAAGCACTCGCTCCTATTGCCCCTTTTTGCCCCAGTGTATTTTTGTTATATTTGGACCTCCTGTATTCCCCTTAATCTTGTTAAGGAGGGTTCAATACTGTGTTATTGTCGTTGCTCACTGAGATAATTGCCTGTTTCAGTTAGCCTGGCACCCTACTAAAGAGAACTTAATAGCATACGGGACATCCGAGGGTAGAATTGGTGTATGTGACACATCAAGTGGGAAACTTCCCATTGTTTTCAAGCTTTCTCATCAGAAACCTGTCTACTCTCTTTGCTGGGGCCCATTTACTTACAAGCAAGGTAAGCTACAGACAGTCAGTTAAGGGACAGGGGAGGACATAAAAAAAAATGGCAGATTGAACAATAAGAACAATGCACAATATGTGTGTGTGTGCATGAATTTTCACCAGGTGGATCACTTCACACACCTGAGATATTTACAAAAGAATAGGAGTTAACTGGCAAGAGGTAATTTTAATTATTCTGACAACCTCGGTAATTTTTAGGCGGGATGACACAAAGATAAATCAGAGGAGAACAATAAGAATATACTTTATTTAAATGAATATTATATGAGTTAAACAATATAATATATAAGTTTCAAAAAAAGGATTATTAACTTTTATAATGCAACAAGGTATGTAAACTCAAAAAAGTAAAAAGTTTTCATGGTTCTAACCCTCAAGAGTAACACACGAAAATCTTCAGCTAAACTACACCAACTGGTAGAGCTTCATTTAATCTAAATCTATGCAAATAAATTTAAATAACAAAAATTGCCAAATATACTCATAATCAACAGTTAAGAAAGATCCCAAAGATATGTAATAAACCAAGATAGCATCACTGACCCAGATGACCAATATAACTATTCCATTTAACAAAAAAAAATTATGCAGAGGGACTATTAAACTATCAACTTTAATTATAAACAACAATATATCAAATAAGTATAAACTACTAAATAACAGTTAATTGGAACTAAGCTCCCTTAGATATAAATTTTAAATATGCAGTATATGCTGACATAGTCTGTTCTCGGCATTTGAGTCCATACGTTGTCACGTATTCAAGGATCCCTAAGAAAATATTCCATAAATAAAAAAAATTATATGCCCATTGGCAACAAATATTAAAAAGGTAGTCTCCAAAAGTGCAAAGTCAAAATATTTACCCAAGATAGACGCAATACTAACATAATGTCCTTACAGTTAGTTTTTTGAGCCATTCTGAATGAACCTACAGTGAATCAAATTTATTGTATAATTTTCTTCACAATCCATAGTCAAAAAAAGGAAATATCTAAGTGTTGACATATTCAAAAGGTATGGTTAAGACTTAGAAACCCACTTACGATTATAATAAAAAGGTGAAAGGATGGATAAACATAAGAATTACTAGAAAAAATTATAAAAAATTATAAAAATTAATCTTAGGTTAATAATGATTATATTTAAATAATGAAAAACACGTTAACAAAAGATACAACAAGCATGAGATAAGTGAGATAAAAAATGAATAAATTGATAGATTAAAATAAATCAATGCATATACAATAGATAGTGACCATCAGTCGAAATAAACACATACACAACATATTAAAATAATTAATATCAACATCGAAAACTTATACGAGTACACACAGTTACAATCCATATCTTAATGTTGTTCAGTCCCACACTCCTTGGGTTAGGTAATCAGCGTTTAAAAAACCCGATTAAATTCTGGCCGACATGTTTTGGTATAAAATACCATATTCATGGCCCAAAGTCGTCGTACTTGTTGTATCTTTTGTTAACGTGTTTTTCATTATTTAAATATAATCGTTTTTAACAAAAGATTATTTTTTAATTATTTTTTTAGTAATTCTTATGTTTATCCAGCCTTTCACCTTTTTATTATAATCGTAAGTGGGTTTCTAAGTCTTAACCATATCTTTACAACTCCTTACTTAATTTAGAATTTAGAATGTTTTCTAAAATGATATATTCAAAAGGTTTACGAAAGCAAACTGATTTTAAATTAATGTAATTCATGATAAAAAGAATTTAATATAAAAAGAAAATCTTTACGCTGAAATGATAAATTTAGAATAGACAGGCCGAAAGAGAATTTTGACAAGCTTACATTATGTTACTACACAAAGTGTCCTATTGCGAATCTAGACAAGAATGAAAATCAAGGGGAAAATCACCAGTTTATATTCAAACCGCAGGTCAGCTAGAAACATCATAAAATGGAATAAGGAAGGGAAGGAGGGGAAAGCAATACAGATAGAGAAAGAAAGAGTAAACAGAAATTCAATGTGACCGGGCTGGCCACAAACATTCTGGAATATGGTACTATCTTCCATGAGTTGATAATGATGATAATAATAATAATAATGACAATAATAACGATGATGATGACCATGATAATGAAAAAAGCGGAGTTTTTAATAAATAATTTACTTTATTCAATTTAATCAATCACTTTCATTCATCACCTCAATCTCCCTGTCCTTGGCGGTCTAGCTCAATGCGCTCTCACATATTTCTACTTTTACTATAATTTGCTTAATGCTCTTGCACTGGTTTCTCACAAAATTCCTACCTAATTCAACTACTGAGATCACTAGGAAGTAAAACTTTCTACATTCAGCTCCATGCACAGCCCTATTATTCTTTGATAAACATCTAAGTCTTCCATCCTACACCACAAAATCAATCATCATTCTTGAATTGCCTGTCTGACACTAATAAACCTTTTTCTAAACAGACTCAATAACTCAATAGCATTCTCATTTACCCTGGCATCACCATACCTTCCTAACATTCTATCTGAATTCTCTCTCAGGGTACTCACCCTTACATTCATATCGCTTAGTACGATAATTCTTTAACCCAATTGTCATACATTCAAGACTTCATTGAGCTCATTCCTAAACACTATTCTCACATTCTCTTGTCTTCACCCTCCACTGGAGTATAACCAACAACCAACATAATTCTACTATTTTCATATTATGTAACCATATAAAACTAGATGACACCAACTCATACCTTCTCACAAACAGCTTAGCTGTTGGGCTTAAGATTAAACCTACTTCCTGACTTCCTCATATCCATTCATCCTTACCAGACCACATTGCCAGCCTACCATCTCTTGTCATCAAAACATATTTTCCTTTCCACACGATTTCACATACACACAGAATATCAATTTTTCTTCTAATCATTTCCTTTTAACAATTCATTCTCTTTACCACACAATCCTCCCACATTCCACATTCCAGTAGTTCATGTTCTCGCCAGCTTGTCAACAGATGAGGCCTTAAGTTTTAACCTCAACTGCCCATATAGATTTGGTCATCCGAGACTATTATCTCACAGTTTCTTTTAGTCATTTTAAATATTGTATACCAGGTTACTAGCCTTGCTCGTACCTGCACCTATGACACTATTCCCTGCTTACAATAAGGATGATGTACCTATCAATGTTGGCACATTTTAGTCAGTATACCATAAGTACAACTGTTGCTCAGATTACCTTACGCACACTTGCACTGTTCCAACAAACTAGTATCCCTACTATAGAAACTGCCTTGCTGGCCGGTAGACCGTTGACCTTGTCACTACCACTAGAAAGTAAGGTGGTGCATCAATATACCAGGACATAAAATAATCGTAATTAAAGTTTAGTTAAACTATGATAGTTACAATAGTTCTAAACCATAATGAAATACATATTGGTGCACATGAGCATGTTAACCCCCAAAGATAAAGTGAAGAGAAATTAAAATATAACAAATTAAATAAAGTAAAATATTAAATACATGTCCTGATTTTGCCAATTTCGGGACAAGACTTTCCCTTCCTCTTTTATATATGCCCCTGGCAAGACACAACTTTAGTATAAAATTCAAAGGTTATAAGCACAGAGCGGCTAGTCTTGGGTCGATCGCACGTGGAAGTGAAGAAACTGACCTTGAAAACAGTTGGTGTGGGCAGAATAGGGGGAAGGCGGGTGAAGCCTAAGCACAATTCATAACTTTACAGTCGCACAACCTTCACTGTGGAGTAGCTAATACAGTCGGCAGTGTCTTATTCGTCCAAATTCTCCCTTGGTTTCGCTACATGTAGTTAATTTAATTTTGTATTAGTTATTAATCTCTTTATTAGTTTTAATAGTTAGTTTTATTATTTTGTCTAAGAAACAGTGCAACAAATTATGGCACTTAGTAAAATCAGTGTTTCGGAGATAAAGCAATTATATTTTTTGATGGTGTCGATGAAGAGAAAAACTGAAATTAAATTGTTCAGGCCGACACCTTGGCTTAACCTTATACATGTGACAAAAACTAAAACTAGAGATTTCATTGGGGGATTAAAACCCAAATTATATAAAAAATCCATGGCTTTGTGGTTGTGACTGAACTAAGTCTCTTTGGTTTTCACTGTCTCCTATTTGTAAAACAAAGGGGGGATTCAAGATGAGTGAGTTACAGTGTCGCTGATTTATCACATTTAACTCAAATAATAAAAAAAAAACATGAATGTTCACAATCACATTTAAACTTTATATTAGAGTTTAATTTGCTAGGAAAGGTTGATATTCACCAACAGTTCTACAGTGCATTTTGTTTGAATGTTAAAAAACACAATGAGCAAGTTACAAAAAATAGTGTTGCTCTTTCACAAATTATTGATTGTATTCTGTTTTGCGGCACATTTGAGCCCGCTCTTCAAGGACATGATGAACATGATGGTTCATTAAATCCAGGTGTTTTCAGAGGTCTTATAAACTTCTCAGCAAAACTTGATTCATCTCTAAAATCACATCTCACTTGTGCCACTGTTTTTTTTAAAGAAACATCAAAAGAAGTTCAAAACAGTTGTTAGACTGCATGTTTACTGTTTGCCAGAACCACATAAAAAATGAAATATCAAAATCCAGTTTTGTTTCAGTGATAGCAGATGAAACTACTGATGTTTCCCAATTGGTTGTCATTTTTTAAATTCATTTTAAGTACGGACAACCAGTTGAGAGATTCTGGGAATTTACTAAACCCCCTGGACATGATGTAGAGTCCACTGCTGGATGTATTCAGGCTAGTTTGGAAAGAGTTATAAATAAAACCGTGAAATTGATTTCCCAAAGCTACGATGGTGCAAACATGATGAGTGGTCACCACACTGGTGTTCAGGCTATTATTCAACATATCTACAAGAATGCACATCTTGTGCACTGCTATGCACATAAGCTCAATTTGATTGCCAGCCAAGCAACCAGTCAGAATCAACAAGTTTGTGTAGTTTTTCAAACCTAAGTGATATTACTAACATTTTCAGTAACTCTCCACAGAGGATTGCTATTCTATATGAAACTGTTAGAAAAGGATACCTCATGGTTCAGCTACCAGGTGGAATTTCAAGTGTCAAACCATCAGTACAGTATATGAATACAGGAAACAGTTGACTGAATGCATGGAAAAAAGTCATCATAGAAACAGGTTGTAACAATAAATAAAGCAGGGCTATTTGGCATATGTTGGAAGACTTGGTATTTGTGTTTTGGCTTACAGTTTTTCACACTATTATGCCACATGTGGAAGTGTTATACAACCAGCCTCAGAAAACACTAACTGATGCAGCACTCATTAGAAAACTTGTAAACACTTTCCAGCAGTCAATGGAAATAAAAAGAAAAAGATGGAAACAGGGACCATGACGATATCGAAAACAAAGCAAACATCAAAGAAAAGGAACAGAGAAAATATTCACACATATAGAACTGTGGCAACTAAATAAATATGGAATGTTATCACAAATCAAGTAAAAGAGAGATTTTCATTTATAGCTCATTATTCTGCTGTTTCTCTCCTCGAAGCTGAAAAATTCCAGGATTACGAGAAAAAGTGTTCAACTCAAGTTGTTGATTCTTAAAAAACATGATGGAATGGTAATAAGGAAGCAGATATACAATTTTTGTAGAATTCAATGTGAATTATTATTTAGAATAAAGATAATACGAAGGATATGTAATGTGATAATAAACTTTAATGGATGATCAAAGAAGATTAATTGAAATGGGAATTGTCGATTTAACATTAACTTAACAGTTGTATTAAAAAACTAATGTTGCATGTAAATGATTATATATAAAGAGACATTAAATAGAAACAAGTTTAAAAATGTCATCAATTAACATATAAGATAACAAACATTAAAAAACACATTAAAATGTGAGTCATTAGACAAGTGAACATGTATTACATTAAAATTATATAGTTTAATCAGACTAAATCTGAAGATTGTTCATGACTGGAATGATGTTAAATTTTTAAGTTATACAATTGAAGCAGTAAATAGAATAAGTTGAATTGGAAAATTGACAATATTGAATGGTTGAAATTAAAAAAATTTAGGGTTATATTATTGAATTCTATTTTCTTATCTGTAGTCCCTTGCTCCTTTTGTAGGCTTCGTAGAGAACGCCCGTTATTAATGATGTTGAGCAACCAACAGATATTAATTCTATTTTACCGAAGGATCATCTGAAAACTGAACTAGAAGTAATTTACAGAAGACCAGATTTCATAAATAGCAATGATGCCATTAGTCTTATACAGTTTGTTATTAAAAATAACTTGAAAAATATGTTTATCGAGACCTACAAACTGTTGCTAATTATTTATACTATTTCAATGACGTCTGCTGAGGCTGAGAGATGCTTCTCAACCTTAAAAAGAGTAAAGATATTTTTAATGAGCACTATGAGTGAAGACAGACTGAGTGCTCTAACCATGCTCACAATTAAATATTTTTTTATAAAAAATGACATACTTAAATTCTACAAAAATGTTATTGATTTGTTTGCCTTAAAAAAGACAGGCAGGTGGACTTAATTTTTTTTTTAAATACTGGAGTAATCGACATTAAAAGGTAAATTGTAAGCAATATTGTAATAGTATCTTCCTTTGTAGAAAGTAAAATGTTACAGTTTTTGTACCTATGAGTGTTCACATACATATTTTTTAATGTGTAGAAACACAAACGTCTTTAACCCATATGTTATGGCGTACTCATAAATTTTATTTTCACAATTTATATATTGTGAACCCCCATTTGAATAACCCACGAGCTGCCATTGGACGCCAGCAAGTGTGTGATTGTTCTAATTTTGTTTGCATAACCCCTTCATTCGCGAACACTACAAATGAAAAGCCCCGGCACTGCTACATTTGGGACTACACTACTGTTCCTGATTACTTTGAGATAATTATTTACTAAATATTATATGCTAATTTTTGTGTACACCACAATTTTTTGGAGAATGTGCTTCTTTTAACTTTGTGTCTACATAGGTAAAAACAATTTCCACATACAATTTTTTTAGTGTGAAGCTGCTTTGATTTAATATGGTGAGTTTACTTGGATGTAGTATAACAAATATCATTTCATCTAATTTTATTGTTAATAAAGCAAAACTTTTAAAAATCAATGTTATATTTTATTTATTGCAGGTGAAGATCCAAAAAACATCCCAGAATTAGTTTTATACTCCTGTGCTGTTGGGGAGATTTTTCAACACAATATGAAGAAACCTGATGAAGGTAGACTGTTTTAAGAACTATTTTATTTGTGTTCTATCTTTGAACAAGTTTGTTGCCTTTTGTTCAAATAAAGTTCTCCAACATGTCACATCTTTTGACTAGTCGGCCACATTGAAAGCTTACCGGAGGTTGATCCCATGATGGTCAGCCAATTTTTGTACCTAGTCGCTATCTCACCTTCCTTCTTCTTATGTTGATGTCCAGCAAGGTGGTCTCAGAAGAAAAAAGTCATTTTATACAATCCATGGTAGTAAGTTTTTTTAATATAATAAAGCATTAAGGGCTCACTTATTCAGGGAGATTTCCTGTGATGGGGTTGGATAACATGGGATTTTTATATTGGAGTGGTTAAGCTGTAATCAAATAAGATAGATAATAGAGTTGACCTCAAGATATACTTATGTTAAAGTAAAATAAAAATAAAAAGTATTTCAATGTATATTAGATAAATAATGAAACTTATGATAAAAGAGAAAAATCACATAATGACAGAAATATTTCTAAGCTATACACAATAAATGCAACTAAGCTGGCCTACTCTTTTCTCACCACTGTCCCATAGTACAAACTTAATGCAAGAGTTAAAATTACACATCTGTAAGACACTGTGATTTCAACCTGAGTGTTTGTGGTCACACTACGTTATCACGCTCACCTACTCCCATCTCTATAGGAAGTAAAGCTTCTCGACTCTGATTGGCTGATACACGCTAATTCCTTCTAAATTTCTCCTATTCCATGTGATTTTAATGTTCCCTTAAATTGATTCCAAACTAAAATGAAATCAAACAAAAAGGTTCATAGCTTATAATAATAAATTTGGACAAAACTGGACTCTAACAATGGCTTAACAAGAATGAAAAATACTAAATTAAAAGTTAATAGCCTTAAAATAATGTTAATGAATTGAAATTTTGTATGTATGTTGCTTACAACTTAGATCATAGTTTGGGCTACTTAAAATTACCGTACAACCACATTTCATTATAATTAAACTATTGAATTACACTTATGTATATATTAAGATTAGGCTTAAAATAGAAAATTGAAAATGTGCTGAGGTCTAACTTGATTAACAAAAGTGCATTGAATTTTATGATGTGTTATAACTATATTGAAAATGAGATTATACTATTCACTGATAAACTTGGGGTACGGGGTGAGAAATTGTTAAAAGTGACGTTGGTCAAATATCCTTTGCTATTATGGCACTTACAAGCCTCTTATATAAACAGATGAATATAAGAATGAGATTAAATTAACAAAATAAACATTATAAAATATATATTTTATTAGAGGATTGAGATCTTAGAGGCAAAAATCCTTAACCACTCTATAATCTACAGTTTCTTTTTATAGATCTTAAAACTTCATATTATTTCCTTGTTTGGAGTCACCAATTGGTTGCACTTGTTTTATTCCTGTAATCTTCTCCATTCTACTCTGCATTCTAGGACTTCACTCAATAAGCCATTTCTTCTCATTTTGCTAGTAAATCTCATCCACTTCTTATTGAAAACAGCCTTGGCCATTGCATTTTTTTACGTCATCCTTATGTACACTGTTTGTCTGTCACAATTAAACCTCCTAAATATTTTAAATGTTCCACATTCCCCAGGTGTTGATTTCCCACTGCGATGTTCAGTGGTTCTTCTCTCTGGGAGATCCTCATTACCTATGAGTACCGTATTTACCCGAATATAAGACGAGGCTTTCGACCTCGAAAATTTGGGGGTCGTCTTATATTTGCGCATGAAGAAAAATGTTGGTGTAAGCTCAACATTTTTATGATGTATAATACTGATGTACCGGTATATGTTTATTTTACAAAGAAAAGACATGTACTTGTTTAAATTCTAACACAAACCAGCATTTTTTTCGTTTTAGCAGATATTCACATGGTTAAACATTTTGTGTTTGTTTTCAGCAATTACGATGTATTGTGCTAAGGATGTCCATGTTGGCCACTTTAATAGCTCAATAACTATACTAAAAACTTGAAATAGTTAAAAAGATGGTAAAGCAACGAATAAATACAGAAAAAAAATCTTATAACTAAATAATGAATTGTAAATTGTGTTTTTCACACTTTTGTAGGCCTAAAAGACAATTGACACTTTCATGTGATTTATCGAAGGAATGCTGTAATGGCGGTGGCGCATTGTTACTGGTTGATTTCTAACTACTCTTTACCGATTTATTATCACTAAACTATCTAAATCACAGTTGATATCCTCAATCAATTTGTAAAAAGAGTCGACAAGATGGCGTACCTAAACATTACAACATTAAGAAATGTATAGTTTTAACGCCAATGCAGAATATAAAATAGGAAGTAACTAGTCATGACAAGTCATGTACCATGCATTTTAATTACATTCTAAACACTCAAATAGAATTACGATATTTCCCAAAGCGTCCGGAAAATATATCGAATAGTTACTATCGATATATAGCTATGAAGTACTGCAGCAAACCCGATAGAGTGATACTTTTTAACAACCTCCTGACTTCACTAGTTGTCGATAAATTAGCATGGCGACTCTTGGCATATTATGAGTTGTGTGTTCTAAAACATATGCTTTCCAAGACTTTGATTTTCAAATTTAGTTTATTTTCATTGCAGAAAGGCCAAGGCCAAAGTAAGTTAAAAGCAATGGGTGACCACCATTATAATAATTGATTCGTCCATATGATAATGATGTTACTTGGAATAAAATATGCATTGCAGCAATGCAAATTTAATTAACACACAGTATATGAATAATATTGATGGGATAGTATTATTTTAATTTTTACTGTTGGTGACTAAATATTGACTACTCTAAAAATTTATTAAAAGCTTTTTCCCTAATTTCAAGTTCTCATAATAGGTATTGTGCTATTTTAAAGTTGTCCTATATTTGGGTAAATATGGTACTTTATTTTAATTTCCATTCCACATTTTCTTTTTGTTTCAACTGGTTTGTTCATCATAGTTTTAAGCAATTCTTCCTTTGCCAGTACTGCCAAGACATCTGTGTAACCAAATTATGTCCTCCTATTTTTAAAATCTTTAGATCTTTTCAAAGCTTCCTTATCATGCCATTCTCTGCACAGGTTGAAAATAATTGAATATAAGAAATATACCTGCCTTACTCCTCTCCCTCTATCCACAATATTAGTGTCTCCTAAATCAAATCTTACTTTTACTCTTTGCTTCACTTACAAGATTCCTATTAATATTCTTCAATACAGTCAATTCTTATTTTCTTGAGTATCTTTATCAGTTTTTTCCAGTTTATTTTGTTTAATGCCTTTTACCTGTTGATTAAACAAGCATATACTTTTTTCTTCATGTTTAGGAATTTTTTAAATACCATCCCTAGCATTCCAATGTCATCTTTGGCTCATTTTCCTTTCCTTCCCCCTCCCCCAATATCCTTTATTACATTTTATACTTCCCTCTTTAATATGTTGGGCCCTTTTTCACCCTACCACATTTATTCTTCTAGTCCTATTGAATATATTATGGTGTATTGTCCTTATCATACAGTTATTCCATGTATCACTCCCAATACTGCTACTATCTTTTCTGCTCATTCCCCTACTACCTTTTCTCTCAAACTTATATGTCCTATTTTCAAATTCCTTTTATTTATTTCATTCTTAGTTCGTTTGTATTTGTGTACACTATTTAATACCTGCTGATTATTTGTAATTTCATTATCTTGTTGCACTTCTCATTTATAATTATTTATTAGTTTTCTCAGTCTCACCTATTATTTTTCTAATAAGCTCTCAATTTTGTTTTTCATGTTTACTGTTGATATTTTTCCATTTCTTATTGATTTTATTTTATCAAGCGTATTTATTGCATGTATGATCCAGTTTCTTTGGTTTCCTCTTCATCTTACCGAAGTTCTCTAATGTTTCCAATATACACTTTGATGTTATACCACTCTGCCTTAATGCTTACACTTTCACTGAAATCACCTAGTTTTCATCCCATGTTTCCTGTACATTATTCTATGTACTTTTGAGAGTTTCAATATTCAAATTTTTTTTTTTCACCTGCTTGAATTTATTTAGTCTAGTACAAATGTTTGAAACCATTATATTGTGGTGTTCTCAAAATTTAAAATTGACACCTGGAAATGAGAATCAAACACTGGACCTTTGACTTAGTATGCCAATGCTCTAACCACTGAGCTATCCAGGAGTCATCCAATTTCCAGAGTAATTTCCATTCATATTTTGAGGCAGAGTTTGTTACAGACGTGCGGAAATTGTCGGCTACATAAAAGTGATCAATTAAGATCACGAGCTATCAGATGATGCAGCTACATTCAGCTCAGAAGTGGTTAATGCTGCCAATAGTACAATGATATGTGTATGAAGGCACGTATCATGATAGTTTAAATAGCCACGCTATTATATTTATTAATTATGTCTATATCCTCATCTAAATATCATATTTTTAAAATTGAAAAACAATACCTGGTCATGGGCTGACGAATCCGGACAACTGGGCGCCGCCATCTGGGCGCCGCCATCTGGGCGCGGCCAACTGGGCGCCGGGACAACTGGGCGCCAAAAGTAACCCCACTTTTTTCCTTTTTTAAAAAGTGATGAGTAAAAAAAACACCCCATTTTTTCTTTTTTAAAAAAATCACTTTTTTGCACTTTTTTTTAAAAAAAAATCGCTTTTTTAATGCATTGCAATATTATGCGCAACACCACGTAAAAACGAAATAATGTCTCTATTATTATAGTCCCTAACTAGTCTTAAAATTCTAGCATCGACTTCTCGATACTTTCTTTTTTTCGGCGTAGGCTCATGTCCAGCTACAAGATGTTCATAGTAGATATCTCTTGCAGCTTGTACTTTACGTAGAGCATCAATAAATTTCCATATTGTGGGATGTTGCATGCCCAGCTCAGTTCCTAGCCTGCGATGTGCAGCTTCAGCATGATTGTTAGTACGATTGTGACACGATTTTTTGTTCCATTTCGTCCAAACCACTCTGGTTGACGAAACCTAATGAAGTGAAGAAGCAAAAAGTAATGGTAATGGGTCGAGTGGGCGAATTCTAAGAATACGCAAGTAAAAGCTCGTAACACCTGCACCGCATATCTATGAACTGGATAAGAGAAAAGTAATAATAATGGGGGGGGGGATATTTCTAAGAATAAACAAACCAAATCTCGTCGCACCTGCACCAGAAATAAGTCATAGCTTGAAGGTATTATAATATCGGCGATATTATTTTAATTTTACATAGGGATGCACATAAATGCTACTTATTATTCCTCTTTAGTGGTTTATTTTGCGCACAATTCTTATTTTTCATTTTTTGGTGAGTTTTTTTTAGAAATTTTACTATATCAAATAGACTAATTTATAATATAAATTAATTAAGTTTCCTCTACTAAGATTATTTTTTAAAATACTCCAAGAAAAATATATGATGTTGCGCTGAAAAATATGATTAATTAAAAAAAGTTCATTTTTAGTTTTTATTCATCACTTTTTAATTTTAATTGCAAAAATATAAAAAATGGTGCATTTTTTATTCTAAAAAATTGCATAAGTTAATAAAAAAATAAAAAAATAAGTTTTATTTTAGCGCCCAGTTGTCCTGGCGCCCAGTTGTCCAGGCGCCCAGTTGGCCGCGCCTGGTTGGCGGCGCCCAGTTGTCCTAGACCGATGGGCTGAATGATTGTCCACTGATGGCTTTGTTTTCACTTCCTCTTTCTGATACCTTGCCTTGTCTCCTGGAATTTTCTTTATGGTCGACTATTAGGTTTCTTGAGCCATGTATTCATGATCACCATTCCATACTTTTGACATAAATCAACAATAATACCACCTCTTATATTTGTATTTCCTATTCCATATTGGCCTTCTATATTACATTAAACTTCTTTTCCCACAATGATATTCCATTCACCCATAATTATGTTATGAAGTCTTCCTCTTGCTTCTTGTCCAACCATTTCTTCTATTTGATTATTATATATTCCTTCCACTACTTTCACTACTTCCATACTTCGATAAAAGAATTTCCACTGAATATGTACTTAACTTACAGTACATTGATTTGTCATCATATGCATGCACTTAGGTATAATTTAAGTATGGTATAGAGAGAAAAAGAGAAATGCGAAGAATATAGTAAGAGAAGGGAGAAAAACATGGATGGAAGAGTGAACAAAAGTGCTAAAAACTGATGTGAAAGGGAGCAAGAAAATATTGTATAGTCAAGTGAGTCAAAGGAGGAGGGAAAATAGGAAAGAGATCCGAATGATAGAGGAAGGTTTGGCACAGAAGGAAGAAGAAGAAGAGAATAAAATGGACAGAGAAATGGAGGAGAAAGTAGTGGACCTAACCTGGAAGGAGGGAGAAGAGGCCTTGAAAAGGATGATGATGGGAAAGGCACCAGGAGTGTACGAAATCACTGTAGAAATCATAACGGCAGCAGGAGAAATGGACCTACAGTAGTTGAATAGAGTCGTAAGGGTAGTGTGGAGGGAGAATAAAGTGCCAGAGGATTGGATAAAATATATTATACTAGCAATATTCAAGAAAGGAGAAAGGAAGATGTGTGAAATTATAGAGGTGTAACACTGATGTGTCAATGCACGAAAATGTACAAAAAGATTCCAGAAAGGAGAATGAGGAAAATTGTGAAAGGAAGATGGAGGGAGAGAGCAGCAACATGGGTTCAGAGAAAAGAGGTCGACGATAGATTTAATATTTGGAACTAGGCAGTTGAGAAAAGAGATATGAGTTTGGAAAGGATCTGGTAATGGCATTTATGGATGTAGAAGTGCTTATGTTAGTGTCGCTAGTAAAAGTATGGAAAGCAATGGAGGAGGCTGGAGTAGAAAGAGGAGTGACTAGGAAAGTAAGGGATATGTATGATAATAATGTTAGTTGGTGTAAAACGGAGAGAGGGTGGATATAGTAGTTCCAATTAAAAAATGGGCTGTGGCTGTTTCAAGTACACGGCCATGTGTTGTACGTGAATACGTTTATGTAACGGGCTGGATACTCAGCAAAATAACCTCAAAATGGGGGCGCTTCCCCATCCACTGCGCGCGATGCGTCACTGTTCTCGCTTATTTGCTTATCGTAATGAATTCTTTGATCCTCTAGCTATCCAGTGGTATAACTTAATTTTGGATGTAGAGGATAGATTCGAAACTACAACGCCAAACTGTATTTTTGATAATATTTTTTTTATTCTAACACCTTATTATATTCACTGTCACTACTTTAAACTAATGTTTTATATACAATCGATAGATTTTGACGACAGCTGACGATTAAAACTTAAACGAACATCGTAGCTTCTCCGAGTCAAAAGTTATACTAATTGCAAATCTCGATACGCAGCAAAATAACCTCGAAATGGTGGCGCTTCCCCCTCCACCGCTCGCGATGCGTCACTGTTCTCGCGTATCGTAATGCATTCTTTGATCCTTTAGCTATCCAGTGGTATAATTTAATTTTGGATGTAGAGGATAGATTCGAAACTACAACGCCAAACTGTATGCCTCGATTTTGTTATCATTAGGTTTTTAGGATTGCCCCCGTATGGTAGCAAATTTAAAGACGTATTCACGTCAAAAGATTGAGTCAAGCAGGGAAATGCCCTCTCACTACAACTATTTGTATTGGTGATGTAAATGTTAATGAATAAAGTGGCAGGATAACTTTGGAGGAGGTGAAAAATTGTGGAATGAAATTTAGTATGGTGAAAAGTAAAGTAATGGTGATGAAAAGGCAGAGAACAAGGCCAAGAAAGACGTTAGAACTGTATGGAATAGGTTTGAAAAAAGCAAAGATCGTGAAGTATCTGGGCAATGTGATTGAAGCAAAAGGGCAGTAGGGAGAGATTTTCTACGGCTGTGTAAGATACTCTGGAAAAGAGAAGTGCCCCTAAAGTGTAAGTAAGGGCTGTATAGAGCATACTTCATATTCATAGTAACATATGTAGCGGGAACTTGGACTTTGGATAAAAGAGAAACAAAGAAAGTGGAGGCAATGGGAATAAAAATTTTGAGGAAAATGCTAGTTGTCACCATAAGAAATAGGATCAGGAATGAAGATGTAAGGTCTAGAGTTGTGGTACAGGGGGCACATGAGATAGTAGAGGAATCTAGGATGAAATGGTTTGGACATGTAAAGAGGATGGAAGGGTAGAGGATTCCAAGAAGATTAATGGATATGAAGTATGTAGGGAAGTGACCGCAAGGAAGACCAAGGAAGAGATGAGAGGAACAGATAGCATAAAGTGTTCAAGTGAGAGAAGCAGAGTGGAAGAGAGGGCTTGTTAAAGAATGTTGGAAGGATAGAGGGAGATGAAGGCATTTTACTAAACAGACCCGGCCACAAGCTGGAAACGGTTCCTGATAATTATGACTTTGATCACACTTTGCTTGATTAATGTTCACTTCATATTAGTCCCCTCTCTTAACAGTGTCTTCTCCCAAATATTATACCTCTCTGACATTCTCTAATTTTAAAATTACCTTGATTTTTCAGAACTAAGTAGAATATTATAATTTACTAAATAACCAACAGAATATTATTTAAATTATTTTATATTATTATTTGATTTGTCTTGAGTCAGCTATTTAAAATATTAGTGTGTGTGTGTGTGTTTGACTTTTTCTCAAATGGAGTAAAACCTGAAAAATACTCGTAATAATCACAAGTAACAAGATTAATCTTAAAACTTTCACTTTATTAAATTAGAGATAAGTTGACTCCACCTTTAAATTTTATTCTTCCTTTAATCTACAAATCTCAAATATGAATACAAACCTTAGTAAACATGGTTTGTAGAGTTTGTTAACTTTTAAACATTGTTATGATATTTTTTCCCTCAATTATAATTTTATTCATGTCGGTTTTCTCAATTTTTATATAAAAGACAAATAAATAGACACTCTATTTTAAAACATTTTCATTTTATAATGTGAATCCACTTTCATTTAAGTGCTAAATTAATGGTTTGGGATTTGGTAACTATGTCTATTTTATAATTATTTTGGGTTAAACCATCATTACATTTCTTAATAGGTATAAACATTTAAGATCGTTGATTTGATAATTCATAATTATATATATAATTTGATAAGCCTGTTTTCGGTAATAGAAATTACCAGGAAATGACAGAACAGATTTTTACAACTGACCACTCATTTTAACGGTTAAGAGTCCAGGATGTCGGGAAAAAGTGTAGTTTTCCACAAAAACCCAATTTTCTCAGAGAATATTCAGTTTTTCATTATTTGTTTAGTCACCATGAAAACCGTTATTTGCTGCGTGGCTGTAAATCTCTAAATAAAATATATCTCTTAGACTAAAAAATAACAACTCAATCTTTATTTGTTGGTCCGAACAGATCCAAATTTTCTCTATGGATGAATATTTCTCTTTGGATGCTGGCTATAACGCATCTGAATTGAGATGCTTAAACTGGGGAAACATTTATATTTTATTTAAATGTTGTTATTGTTCATTTGCATTTAAATTAATAGGTACTATAAACATTTTTTATTGGAATGTTATCTTTGATTGGCAATTAAATAAAAAATATTGAGGATAATTTGAAATTTAAAAGGTTAAGTTAAATTCATGAAAATATTGTCTATGTTTTGTTTCGCGTATGATAAAATGATGTTTAAATATGTTTAAGTATGTACTATAAGCTCAAAAACGATAAAATGATCTTGAATAATGTTTAGAAATAGCCATTTTAACTAATTAATTATGAGTTTTGGTTTTCATATTTTTTCAAATAATGGGTTTTGATGTTCATTTTATTCAAATCAGGGGCTTTGATGTTCATTTTAGCAAATACTAACACAATACAAATACTTAAGTTAAGGTATATTTTCATTTTACCGCCTAACTTCGAGGATATGATATTTAAAAGTAAGGTTTTGTGTACCCATCTATCTTTTCACATTATTACAATTACAGTGGGTTCATTTATGTGTCCCTGTATATACCTAATTTTGAGGGAATTATATTTCAAAGAACTGTAATGTTTGAATACCACATCTCTATTTTCACATTCTCTATCTCTATCTGACACACTCTCTAATGCTCTCACACTCTCACTCACACTTTTACCCCTCTCTCTCTCACACACACTTCATCCCTCTCTCTCACACTTTATCCCTTTCTCTCACACACTATCTACCCTCACATACACTTCCTATCACACAATTTCCCTCACCCTATTTTTTTACTATACTCTCTCGTTTAAGCTTTCTCTCAAATGCTCTTTCACTCAAACACTTTTTATCTCTCAAATGCTCGCATTTGGAATCTTTGGACATAATTATTGGCAGTTGATAGTCATAGAGTGTAAATTACCAAATACAACTCTCTATTATGAACACAATGAAGTTAACCAAACCTATATTTAGAAATTTTATACAAAAACAATACATTTGGTAAGGCTTAATATGGTTTGGCTGATCAGCTATTTTGCTGATCATGCCAATGCTAATTATTTGTTGCCTATTAAGCTATCACTAATGTCATTAATTTGGTTTATTTAATTTCAAATAGTATTACAAAACTAATCTACAGTAATAGTATTTAAAACAAATTTTTTTTGTTTGTAATTTTTATTTTGCTCAATATAGCACTCAAAACAAGCTGTTTCACTTGCTGACCTTTCTATTCTGAACACAGCTCCCCCATCTCCCCTCCTCCATCACCCTTTTTCTATTGAAAGAAGTAATTGTTTACTTGGAGTCTACCAGCAGCTAGCTCCCACTCCTGTCCTGGCAAAAGAAAAGAGGACAAGGCTGTCTTTTAGGACATTTCAGAAAACAATTTGACTTTTAGGAGCTAACAGTAATATGTCACAAGCACCTGACATGTGTGGTTCATTAACATAATACATATTTTAAAAGATCGGTTTTAAGAATTAAGCCAAATGCCAATCACAGCTGAACCAATTGATCCATTAACAGCCAATGATCAGATTGGTTAACGGCATCGACTAAGCCCTAATTTTCAAGATTTGTCTAGGTTTTTGGTTTGTTCCTTATTCTCTTTGAAGATACAAATAAAAAGATCTGTATCACTATTAAGTTCAAGCAAATTGCTATCAAACTTTGACTTTTAATTTAAAAAAAAATTGTTTGTTTATATATATATCTCTCTTAGTTATTAGTATATTAGGGGGAATTGTATAATATAACGATCCATATTTTTAATATCTTTGAATCCCTTCCTTCACCTCTGACAAGACCACTTGTGAATGTGGGGAATGCCAGGCCTCCACCGTGGTTCGGATTCCACGTTAAACTGTAGGTCCTCCATTTCATCTCATAATCAACCTACCATTACACATTAGCGTAAGTGCGTATAACCCGAACGGGTAGTAAGACGCGGTGCTAATAATAATAATAATAATAATAATATCTTTGGATCTACTAGGTAGACCTCAGTGGCCTTGTAGAATAGTGCTCACCTTTGGACCCATTGTTCTTGGGTTCATACTCAGCTGAGACTGACACATTTTTCTTTAGGGACAAGAATTTGTAGCACAACTTTCTTTAGAGGGGAAGTAAAGCTTACAGTTCTATGTTGATTGTGGCATGTTAAAGAACCTTATAATGTATGTGAAAATATATTTCCTGGAAAAATTTATAGTCCCTTTTGTGCTTGCTATTAGAAATTTAGTGTAGAAGGTAACGAGGATCTACAACACTTTTTGAATTTTCTTAGTACATGGAATTTATACCAGATGATGCAGGCAGTACTAAACAGCTGAAAGGTTGAATGCATACCCAGTGTTGGATGGATACAAATCACATCAAACTAATCTTTGGGTTGTTGACTCAAGAATAGAATCTATTTTATACATTTTTCCTGCATGTTTATTTTGAATAAACTGTTTATATGCATGTTTTGTCCCTTCTTTCTTGGTTATTTATCTGATCAAAAACATATCACTAAATACTTCAATAAAACATTATTTGTTCCTAGACATATCTTCGTTCCTAAAGGAAATACAACAGAGAGTGAATCCTACATCATCAAAGTTCAAATTAACTACAGAGCTGGCTTGGAAACCGGACTTCACCTTGTTGGCTTTGGGTCTAGATGACGGGTAGGTACATCCCTACACATTATGTTTCTTATGTTTCTCCACTCTTGGTTACAATTGGCAGAGGAGATTATAAAGATAAAGGCATTCACCACCCTCTTACATACACCCATCATATATGTCCCCTTTCCTTCTACCTATTTTATATTTAACGACATAATGTACACACTTATGGTTGCTAATGTGTGAGTATCATTTCTAGTTATTTTCTACACTTTTCCAAAAGTAGTAAACATTTTATGGTTCTTGCCTTAATTAAAAAGTATTCGCTGACCATGCATGTTTAGTTTGGTTGTGTTTTTGCTTATTTAAAAATAGCCTAATATAGACCTTTACTCCAGCTCTTGGAAGGAAACTGGGATCAGAAGTGATGGGAAAATTTATACAGTATACCTTGAATAGGCCATCTAGTGTCCTTAAGTTAACTATAATATTAGGAACATCCTGGCCGTGTCTGAATAATCTTCCACTACACACTTGTACACTTTATTGCACACTTTAATTAAACACGTTTATAGCTCCCTAAAGTGTATAAGGTGCATATTCTTTTCAGAGACCACAGTACATCTATCTGTCAGCCGCTTTTGTTTTAAAGTATAAATACTAAGGCTGGGCTGATGCCGATTATCAATCCGATTCGCTAGCCGATTAGGGAACATTCGATAAGCCAATGAGCACATGCCAGGAACTGGTGACTCATTATTTTTAAGTTCCTTGCAGACAGCCTTTTCCTTTGTTCTGTTGCTAGGAAAGGCATGGCTGTTATTGACTGAGTAAACATTTACATTTTACTTCTTTATTAAATAACAAGTGGATCGGAAAAAAGGGGGAGAGGTGGACTGTGCTTAGAATGAAAAGGTCATTGAGAGAGAAGCTGTATTGCATTGTGAGTATTAGTGAAGGATTATCTTTGCAAGGTCGTCCACAAGGTCAACTAACAGATTTCTGAACCAAGAGAGGAATAGTCAAGGAAAGTTACAACTGGGGGAGTTAAAACTTGGGAAGAATTAAGGGAAGCTAAAACTGGGAAAGATTTAAGAGAAGCCAAAACTACGGAAGATTCAAGGGAATTCAAAACTGGGGAAGAATCAAGGAAAGTTAACACTAAAGGACTCTTGGAGTTTTCAATATTTCAATGGTTAAATCTATTCAACAATTAATATTAATTTTTTTATTTATTTAAAATGAATTATTTTTAATTATATTCTGACAAATTTAAAGAACAAAACTTTTGTTGTTTTTAACCTAAAATTAATATACATACAGAGACATACCTAATCACGCCATTCCATTACGGGGTAGGCAAGAAAGTGTGAATATAGCTATAAAAAATCTTTGTACTTAATCCATCCTCACTAAATCCTTACATACTTCCTTTGCTTCAACAACATCCATACATTGAGTCATACATGCTGTCTTATTCTTAAAACTTTTAAGGTTTCTCTTTTTCTCATATTCATCTACAGCATTTAGACATGTCTTATATGGCCTACCCCTTCCTTTTGTTCCACACATTCTACCTTCATATATTTGCTTTGTCACTCAATACACACTCCTCTCAATATTCCCAATCCAACTTAGGACACTTCTTTATTGATCTCTTGGATTCCCTTTAAAACTACATTCCTTCCTCACCCATTCATTAATGACTCTGTCCATACAAGTTTTTCCACATACATTTCATAAATATCTCATTCCAACCGCATTCATTCATCTTGCTCTTGGGTTTCTCCTGGTAAGCCCACGCTTCACATTCATAAAACAAGGTTGGTGTTAACACAGTTTTATATACTACCATCTTTGCCTCTTTCAATATTACTTAATTCTTTGCAATACTCCACAAATATCCAACTACTCACTTTACGAAAATAAATTTTGTCAACTTACACATGTAAATGAGTAAATAATACAGCAAATCAGTTTGGGTTAGTAATGTATGTCTATTTAGACAATGTAATTACTCTTGTACCTATAACTGTGTGCAATAAGGACATATCTTATCTGCCCTTTAGTAAAGTGCACTATAAGGGGTTCATCAGCACACTTGAAAAAGAATTTAGAAGCCATCAAAATTGACTACTATTGTTGCAAGTTTCAAGTGACTTGACTTCCAAGAGCCCTTGCAGGGGTGCACCAAGAATTTTGAGCTGGGGGGAAGGGGGACTCTTTACATAATAATTTTCATAATTTCACCATTATATATTTCAATTAATGTAATATTTGGAAATTTAAATCAACATAAGGGGATAAGAAAGATAGAAAATTAGCAATGCCCCCTAAAAAGGAGAAAATGTTTATTTTTAAGGACACAAATGGTAATATTTAAGCTGATTTGTACCTAAATTGGATCCCCAGCCTACCCTCAGTCACTGTGTACACCACTGTTTAACAGGTCTGTGTTTACACATTCTTCTTTACACCTAGGATTTGCATTTGGTGGGGGTGGATGTATATGATAATATAAACTGCCCCTTCCCCTCTTTCTGATACAATAGTGTTTACATAATTGGTCTAAAATAATAATTTCATTTACTGTACCCACTTCAAAACTTTATGTACAAAGATTAAAGACTTAAACAATTTCTAGAAAATATTACGGTGCACAAGTCCAGTTTTCATTTAAGTGCAAATTTACAGTAGAATTAAAAGTCAACAGAAAAAAGAATTCCTTTGAAAATCCCTAAAAACTGCACAAAAATAATTAAACAAAGTATAATTGATTAATTGACAGAACATAGTGTTAATCATAAATTTGTAATATTCTTAATTCTCTGGAGGAGGGCCTTCAGCTGGGCGGGCTTCAGCCCCCAAAGACCTCGAACTTCCACCGTGGGTGCACCCCTGAGTCCTTGAATAGAATATTCAAACACAGCCCTAAATTTTTTTTAATAAAATTTTTAGAGATACTTCTGCAAAANAAAAAAAAAAAAAAGTTTATCAAATAAAGTACTTTTAGGATAGGTATGTCTGTTAATATTTTTAATCAAACAAATATTCCTGAGTTAAATCAATAATGTATTTAGCTATTTTACAGAAACAAAAATAAAATAGTTTTACAACTCTACACTTATTTAATGATATTTTATCACTAACCATAGACCAATAGTTTATAAACTTTTTGATAGCTGCATGTTTGTATAATTTAACTACTATATCTTACTTCAGCTATGTGATTCTAACTATAGTCTATTTGCAGGACAGTCCACGTTTTCTCTGCCCCTCATCTCACACACTTGCACACACTTTTTACTATCAAGAAGATGATTCAATGTTTGGCATGGCACCCTGAATCTACGGCTACAGACACTGGTTTGTCACCGTATCAACATTGGCTTGCTGTCAGCTCCAATGAAAGGACCATTACAGTGGTTGACACCTCAAAGCTCACTAAGGGAGAGTCTGACATCAACAATAAGACTATTAAAAGCTGTATCACGCTGACCGGTCACTTAAATAGGGTGGTCAGCATGGCTTGGAGCCCTCATGTTAGCGGACAACTGGTGTCGGTCTCCTTCGATGACACGGCACAGGTATGCTACCACCTTTTTTACAAAATTCTTCCTTACATTCATATAAGGTTTTTGTTAAGATATAGTGTGCGCGCATGCGGTGTCCTCTTTTTCTTTACAAAGTGTAACTGAATTTAATCTACAAAATAATCGAAGAGTGAATAATTATTTCATTTCTTTATGTTTTGGAAACATATATTAGGTATATTTATCTATTTTTGAACATTTAATTTTGTTGTATTTGGAAGAAGGTACAAGAAATGTAGATTGAAACATAGAAAATGGATCAAACACAATATAGCTTTTACAATGAAAAGAAGAATACAATTTACACTTTACATTGCTGCCATTGGCCAAAGAGGTAATGACTGTCACTTGAAGAGAGTTGATTATTACCGCCCACTCCCCCAACCTAAGTTTCATTCTATAGGAAATTATCAGGAGAGATTGAGAAACGCGCAACACAACTTCCTAAAGGAGGATACCATAAAACACAAAAGGGTGATAAAGGAAATTGGTAAAGAATTATAGGACATTCTTATCTAGGTTAATAAGATATTATATTTATAGTACATAAAATATAATGCTTTGTATTTGTTTTATTTTAAGGTTTGGGATGTACCCAACCAGTCACTGATAGCAAACTTCCCATTCCATGAAAGTAACCTGTTGTGCTGTGTGTGGAGCCCCTTGGATCCAGATATGATCATCACTGGATCGGCCGACTGTACCCTAAGAATCTGGAAGATATCTTCTCAGACTAATAAGTTCCCCAAAGAGAAAAGTGAGGATCAGTTTAAACCTGTCCCCACACATCATTATTCATGTTACCAAGGACTCTTGAATATTGCTCTTTAACACTAGACAAATTTATGGATTAGCATGGCTAGGCAGCTGCCTATGATTCCATTAGTAAGGAATGGCAAATTTACACAAAAACAAAATTAATTAATTTTTTAACATGACCCGAATATCTGTATAAAACTGGATAATGTATTAAATGATAATTAGAGACACAAAAATTTTGCTAAACATGGTTTTATGAACTCTGACTTAGAACATTAAAATGGCTATCAAAACATATAGTTTAAAGTCATTGTGCAATTTTTAGATTCATAATATATTTGTAAATTAAAACCAAACTAAAGAAATTATTTTTTTCGCCAAATTGACTATTTATCATTTGTACTTTTAAATAATAATAATGGTTAGTTTTGTTAGTTTAAATGTGATTTAACAATAACACTCAAATAACAAAAACAAAGTTTCTTCAGCCTATTGAGCAGTAAGTTTATTTCCTTCAACCAAAGAACATTGGGAAAAGATGTTGTTTGACCCAGCAATTATAACAGCCATATTGTGACTAAATACATAATCTTCTTTAATGAATTTTGTTTGGTAAGAATTTAGCTGTAATTTTTCTATTTGTTTTACTATACCACTTAAGATAAAATGATATAACTCTATAAGGACAACCTCTTTTCGCTTTATGAGGTAATTGTATTATATATGGAAGAAGGTATAGGAAAGGTGGATAGAAACACATAAAAGGGGGGAAAAACACAATATGGCCTTTACAATGAAAAGAAGAACACAGTTCACACTTTACACTGCTGCTAATAGACAAAGAGGTAATGGATGTCTCTTAAAGAAAATTGATCGTCACCGCCCAATCCCCCGACCTAGGTTTCATTTTATCAGAACTCATCAGGGTGGAGTGTGCAACGCGAAACGCAACTTCCTAAAAGAGAAAACCAAAAAACACAACAGAGGACAAAAAGGAAAATGGTAAAGAATGATAGGACACATAGATAGGAACAATTAAAAGGTATAACATAAAGGACAAACACAGGAAAAGGACATTGGATGCGAATATATAATGGTATAACTCTATTACGAAAACCTCTTTTCGCTTTATGAGGTAATTGTATTATATTTGGAAGAAGGTATAGGAAAGGTATAGGTCGGGGGATTGGGCGGTGACGATCAATTTTCTTTAAGAGACATCCATTACCAATTTGTCCAATGGCATCAGTGTAAAGTGTGAACTGTGTTCTTCTTTTCATTGTAAAGGCCATATTGCGTTCCGTCCCCCCCTTTTATATGTTTCTATCCACCTTTCCTATACCTTCTTCCAAATATAATACTTAAGATAAAATATGATTTATTACCATTTTTAACCAAAAATTAATCTTTTATTCACCGACTTTTTATACCAAAATTTTATTTAATAAAATCAAATAATTCTACTTACCACAAATTAAGATCTCTACACTTATTCTAGTCCCTCAATTACAAATCATTACTAGGGACATGCAAAGTTTGCATTTCCAATAGTGTGAATTTCACTGTTTTCGTATGAATAGCATGACTTTAGATTTTTTTCTAAATAAACACAATATATTTGTAATTTGGCAAATACCATGTCATGCAGTATAGATTACAACATGATAACACTGGCAATAGTGCTATGCCAGGACTGCCGTTCATTTTGATAGTATGATTTATGCTGCTTTTAAAGTTATAAAGCGGATCGCAGGCTATATGAGTATTTTCACTTTTTTTTTTTCAAGGGTAAGATTAAAAATCACAATTTCTACTTTTACCCATTACAATACTTAAACTTCGATCATATAGATTTATTTTTTATTTTCAGCCCTTAAAAGATTTCACGCTAGATTCAAGAAATGGCATTAATATATATGGACCTTGCAACAGGTTTGGTCTAAACATAGATTGACAATCGATTATTTGGATATTGCTATTTGTAAAAGAAAATTACATATATTACTGTTTCCAGCCTATGGCCTGGGTCAGTTTTTATTTAAGTCATTTATTTTTCCACTACCGGCTGGCTAGGCTTATCTTAGCTTCATATGCCTTATAATCTTATGACTAGGACATGCACACCATCCAGTCCCCGGCCATTAATTTATCAATGTGAAAGTATAAGCCCATATTTTCATAAATGATATATTTTGGGTTTTGCCGGGAATAGAACCCTGGACCCATAGCTAAGTAGGTAGACACACTACTGACTGAAATAGTAAAGTTATTTAACGTCACACTCTGGCCTCTTTTCTGGCCAACCAGTTCATATATTGTTATGAATTGTCAGCGCTCTCCTACAACCTTTCTAATAAGTTACTTCACACATGCTAAACCAGCAAGTTTAGGGCGTGCATCCACTCAAGTTTTGTAAATCAAAACAAACATTCAAACAATGCTCAATGGTTATGGCACATATATTTTTTGTGACATACAACAATGTTCTGACTGACAAAAGAATGGACCTTAAGGAAAATAATTCAACCACAGTGTCAATGTTTTAATTTGTTTAGTAATGTGAGACAAGTTTATCTTACAATTAATTTGGCATGGAGACATAAATAGTAAAAATGAATACAGTACTCATTTAAGAACAAGTCCAGAATATAATAGCACCGCTTTGATTAATAATGGAGACATTTATTTACTGCATGGGAATAAAGTTAAATCACTGTCTGCTCACCATAATATGATAGCAACCTAATCTTGGTGTATAAATTGTTGAGTATCCAGAAGTGTGCTACCGCTTTTAAGACTTAAGCCCTAATTTATTTTAATGAATACTAATTCGACTTGTATTTATGTAAATGATATCGCTTTCAGCATAAAATATTATTGCTTCCCCTAAAAATATTCCCATCGTTTGCATGTCTCTAGTCATTACTTATATTATTAGATGGTTACAGAGGGGCATGGGCTAAGGGAGTACTAAAATTAAATGCTTATGGGTGTTCATTACCATCCCTAAAGCCGATAAGTTTGAATTTTGGACTTATATGTGGTTTAGGATACTACTATCAAGAGCTGTCTTTGGCTAGTAAGACAGAGCCTAAAACTATATAGTTAAATATATTGGTTAGATCTGTGTTTAAGGATAAAAATGTTTATCCTTCAGTAAGAAATCCATTAAATACAATAATTTTTTCTTTTCCTGTGAATTTTGTGCCTTAGGCTTTTCTGAGCGCTAATAGTAACTGTCACTAAATTCCTAGCACTATTATTAAAAGCAGCTACACACATACTTGCCTACATCTCATTAATTTGTACCAATTTTATGCCATACTTTCTCATGCAGACGAAAGGGGGGTAAAGAATGGAAAATTACTGTTTACAATTATTAATGTGTTACTGGTCATCAACCTCCCTTGATTGATATTCTTGCCCATTATTACTATTATCATATAGTTTAACAAGCACTATGTACTTGTTGATGAGTGAATGTTCTTTATTAACATTTCTCTAGTAACACATACTAGGAGGGTCACGTGTGACTTCCAACACCCTCCACCTAACTACCTTAAACCTATCACAGACATACCACCCAACACACAGCCATCAATTCATTATTGTAAAGGAGAAACAGGCATTTCACAAATAATACTTCTCGCAGCCATGCTGGGAATGGATCCCAAGACCCTTATCTCAATAGGCAGACATTTTACAAAATTAGAGGAGGCGTTGAATATTCTTGCTCATAATTACTTATAAATTAATAGATCTTTCAAAATATTATCTTAAGGCAATGTCTTCCATAGCAATGGTCTTGTATTCTTGGTAATCTTAAGGATTAAATTTAGCTTTTCAATTGTTGTTTTTCCTATATATCTGGATTTTTTTTACATTCTCTTACTTGCTATTTAGCCTTTTTTTTATTATTGTTTATATACTAAAATCTCAGTTGTCTCATGTGCTGCCACAAATCAGTTGTTTGTGAGCACAAAATTCATAAAGTTGTCCCTAATTTTCACTTGCATGAAGGGCACAAAAATAGTTTTATCTTTGTAAAGACAAGATGGTAGATTTGAAGCTTATATCTTTTTCAGAGACTCAGAAGAAAAACAAAAAATTGACTGACATACTCATCGTTGAAGCTACAAGAGAGAAAAATGAGGAAAAACAAAGGCATACTTTTGAACATGGTAAATATTTGTTGTAATAATTTTGTAATTGCTTATTTATCTACAGATTTAGATTAGAGTAATTAATACATTTAAAATAGTTTTGAAAATATATATGTTTAACATTTTATATTATAGTACAATTTTGTCACTTATGTCATAACTTGTGATCATAACTGGTCATCATAATCATCTTAAACCTATTCATCATTTTTATCATCATTTTTATCAAATTCATCATCATTATCATCAAATTCTTCATCATAATCATAATCATCATCATCATCAAACTGTTTCCAGGCTGTGGCCAGGTCAGTTTACTAAAATGTCTCCCATCTTCCTTTATCCTTCCACCATTCTTCCACCTTTAATTGCTTCCATTCTTCTCCTCTGAATTACACACTTCCTGTTATCTGATCCTCCTATCTCTTTCTTGGCCTGTCTTGTGGGTTTTTTCCTACATTCTTCATTTCCATTATTTTCTTTAGCATAATATTTTCCCCTCCCTCATTTCACGCCTACATCATCTTAGACTTGCTTTCTCTACTATCTTATCTACTCCCTCTACTCCCATTATTTCGCGGATAACTTCATTCCTTATACTGTTTTTCCTTGTGACAGCTAAAATACTCCTCAAAAACTTCATCACCACCTATTAATTATAATTTCTTTAGCTACAATTTAATTTTTGTATCTCTTTAAGGAAAATATATTTTTCTCCTCAAAACTCTTTGAGATAAACTAAAAACTTGATCAAGATTTATTAAAGGTGGATTTTTTTTAAGTTTCTTGGCATTACAAATTCCATTGCTGGAATTACTAACTTACCAACTGGAGCTAGACTGATATTTCCAAAACGTTTTGTTTCATTTTTTCATTTAAAAAAAAACCCTGCAAATGCCAATTTGACTTCTAAACAGTCCAACCTAAAGGGTCACGAAAGAGAGGGTGAATTTTAAGGGAATACACCCTTATCTGTTCAAAGTAAAGATGGTGAACCTTTTTTAGGTAAAATTCTTAAGTACACCTCGTTGGGGATTATGCCTTGGTTTCTTAGGCCAATGTCAAACATTCTAGTGTACATCTAACGTTGCCTGTCATATTGAAGTATATTAGAAATAATTTATTTTCTCATTGTTTAGACACTGGAAAAAAAGCTGCATTATCTTTGCCAGTGAATAGCCAGGCTTCCACTGAGGTGTTTGCCATCAATGATAGAGGTAAATAAATAGCTTAGTTTCCTAATCATTATTGCTCTTTATAAAAGTTTTGACCTTTGCCATGAATGATTAATTAGACACATCAAAATATTGCTAGACGTGTTTTTATGAAATCTTACTTGGCACATTAAAATCAATATCAAAAATTTTGACAGTTAATTGTGTCATTTTTAAATTTTACACTTGGGAAATAAAACAAAATTGGATCTTTTCACAAAATATACTACGTATCATTTTATATGTGAATAGTGGTCATTTATTTTGATTTTAATGAGAATTAACCTGACATCTGAAAAGCAGGTTCCTTTAGTTTAAACCAAATCTATATATCGAAGCAAATATTATTCATAAATTTTGAATAATTATTAAATAATATTCTAGTTAAATTTGCTTAAATTATGATGTTAAATAAAACAAATAAAAAAAACAACATGAGATTATTTTTGGACCATCTCGTTTTAAGTTCATGAAGAATCAACATCGGCTTAATACAAGTGGTAGAAATTCTCTCTTTATCTGTATACCCTCACACAAATCCCGGTCCTACTCTCAGTCCTTTGCTAACTACTTTCAAAAAATAACTATATGCACTCATTAAAATAAGAACTTATTATCATGTTTGTGAGTGTGGTTGGTTTAAAATGTACTTTATAATTGTTTAGTTTTTAAGATCTATTTTACTTAACTATCTTTTAAATTCAAAATACAGTCAACTCTCGATTTTACGACCCCGGGAATAGCGTCCCTCTCGAAGTAACGACCCTTTTTTGAAGAACCGTGAAAA
>CABFOV010002085.1:72419-94154 GCA_902141375.1 Timema poppense | reverse complement strand
TTTCGGAGCCTATTCATTTCAAACAAACAAACAAACAAACAAAAAATCAAATCTTTCCTCTTTATAATATTAGTATGACAATCACACCATAAATGAAGACCGATAAAATATTTTCACTCACAAGAACAAACATAGATATTAGATACAATGAAATCACAAAACATGTTTTGTCTGAAAAGGAATACAAATAATGTCTAATTCAATAATCCGTTGAATAAAATAGTCCATGAATACTTTTACGCTATCAAAATAAATACATAATAAATATTTTATCATTATATTTGAAACGGAGTACAATAAAAGCATGGATTTTTAGGTATATTATTTAAGTCTACATAGAAGAGAATAAAATTACAATCCATATTTGCGAGTCCGCTTTATAATATCGACTATTCTTTGATATTTGTTGACATCGATGGTAAAGGCTGCGTAGATTTGAAATACGAATAATAATATTTCGTGAAAAAAGCTTGATTTATCTTATAAATACCTTTAACGTTTTAATTCGTGAACTCAAAAATACATTATAATGATTTATTTGAACTTAAAACAAGTTTTAGCGTTTTCGAAATTGACTTTTCCAACATTGCGTGAAAAGTTGGTGTCCCTACTTATAATATATCTTAAGACTAGTACAGGCACAACTTCCAGTTCCCACCCGTTATTTTATCACTATGAAAGGGTAAACCCATATTTCACCATTGATAAATTTTTTGGCCATGCCATAAATCGAACGCGGGACCCTTAGCTCAATAGACAGACACGCTACCGACAGAGCTAAGGTGTTGGACCCCTGTCTATCACTACATCTGAAAAATGAGGCAGTTGGCAAAAAGGACTTTATTGCATTCACTGATAGCTGCACAGGACACAAACGGAATATTAAGTTGGCAGTCAGTTAACACCCACTCACAACCGGACACATGATGAGCGAGTATTAGGGGTGTAGTGGAGCGGGAACGTGTGGGAGCGCCGCTCCGACCCTGCTTTTTGTGAAAAAATATTAAATTTTACTATGCCAAGCCGAGTATTAAAATGTTATTGTGTTAAATATATTTAAAATGGTTTTTTTTGTAAAGTATTTTTATTATTTAATTTAGCCGGTTGATTTTATATCAATATTATGTTAAAACTTGTTTTCGTACTATGACCCAATAAATTCTGATGAAACTTGTTGTGCTCTAGGGGTGTGTGAAGGCCACTTTTTAAATGTGAAGTGAAGCCGAAGCAAATATTGAAACTTGTGAGAAAAGTCGAAGTCTAAGCTATCTAAAATTTTTGTTGTTGTCACTTAGCGCCACCTTTAATATTAAAATTATCAAATATTGAAAAATGTAATATTTAGTATGATAAAATTAAATCGTTTGATAATTTATCGAAGTTTTATCCTTCCTTCGAAATTTTTCGAATATGTGAAGGTTATTGTAGATGTCAAAGTCGAAGCTGAAGGAGATTTGACCTTCAACTTCGACTTTTCGAAGCACACCATTACTGCGCTCCACACGAATTCTTGGAATTTTAGGGGAAATGCGCTAAGTAAATTTCTGCCTTAGTAACCATTACTCGTAAAAAAAATGCTCTAAATATCTTTTAGAGTCATTTATGTTGGTGAAATTTTTTCACCTCCGGGGGTGCCCCAAACCCCCTTCAACTGTGGAGTGTCTACGGCCTTACATTCCGGCACGACTAAATTTATGACTACACCACTGGCGAGTGTCCAATACTAACAAAGTAACTAAGAAAATATATGACTGGATCATATATTATTGTATCAGAAGGTATATTAATTTGTATTTTTTACTATTATATTGTGTTTGGAGTAATGTGTGCCATTCATTAAGATTGGTTACAAATTGAGTTGACCATCTTTTAATTAGGGTTTAAAATGTGTTTTCAACTGTAAAAAGATATTTTGAATTGGAAATAAATCATGAGCTGTAAATGATATTTTCTAAATAGCTCCCTAGTTTGTAGAGTTAGGTTTACTAAGATGTTCATATCTCTAGACCAGTAAACTAGGTTCAATTATTACCTGTGGACATGTGGAAAAAGGCGACACACACTTATTTTTTCATTTGTTGGTTCAAATACCAGCCAGAAATACTTGTATGTTAATTCCCCAAATCTTTACCCACTCCTCCCCCATGTAAACGTGGGTATAGCTCCTCTAATTTATACCTTCCTCATACCTTCTTACATTAATGTAATGATGTGGTTATTCCGGGTGCAAGACACTGCGCAAACATAACCAGGTTCACTTTGGGGATTTGCAACGGACTGTGGTTTTGCAGCCCTTTGAAAGCGAGCGCTAGTTTAGTTCCCTAGCTTACCTTTCCTATCATATGAAGGGGAAGAGAAGTGTTTTGGGGCAGACGTAGGGCCGAAGAGCATCATTAGAGTTATTAGCTCTTCACTGTATCAAAGTCCACCGCCCCCCTCCCCCTTCCATGATATCCGTATTGATGAAAATAGTGTTATATTATTTCCCGAGCTATATATCACCCGCTTTGGCACCCACATAGTCTAGGCAGGCATGTCAAACTTGAGGCCCGTAGGCCTCGTGGGTTCTTATACATGATCTGGTGCGTCTCCTGGACCGTAAAACGAGTCATTATGCAATGCGACTATATTATTCTTTGTACAAACGTCGAAGAAATTCAACATGGGTATTTTTCATAATTTGAAAAACTATTTTTTATATGTGTGGTAAGTGTACCAAATCTGTACTCTTTTTGCGATATAGACCGATTTCCGAAAACTCTTGAATTTGCACACCAAATATGTGCAGTGTTTGGTAGCACATACGTATATTAACAGTTATCTTATCACATGAATTTAAACCAAACACCCGAGAGATCTATGATTATGAACACATATTTGTAAACCGTTATAAAAATTACTTTAGCATAAGATTTAAAGCCCGATATTAACACCAATGTTACAAATAAAAGGTTTCAAATTGTTGTTAAAAATTATAGGGTTAGTCTTATTGTTTTGATTAGTGGGCCTCTTTTATTTTTATTTTATCGCTATCTTACAGGTAGAGAAAGTATTGTGATCGTCAAAAAAATCGAACTCGAGATTTTGATGAATGTCGGCGTTTCATGACCCCCCGAATCCGAAAATGTTGTTTTTGAATTTCCGCATGTCTGTTTGTCTGTCTGTATTTCCGACTAGAGCTTAAACTATTTCACTGATCAGGCTAAAACTTGGTATCTAGAGTTTTCATAGGGTTGCCCCGAGGGGTTTTTGGAATTGGATATCTAACCCTAAAATTAAGGGTATAGATTACTGAAGGGCAAAAAGAGAAAAAGTCGATTTTCCCAAAATCGGCTCTAACGATTTTGATTCAATTCATTTCTAAACATTTGTAGATATTCCAAACAAAATGGCTACTCTCAATATTTCGGTAAAATGACTTTAAGTTCTCCGGTCTGATGCGTAAATTATCATTTTTTATCATATCTCCGAAACTATTTGAGATATTAAATTGCTTATTATTACAAATATGTATATATATTTATAATACAAATATTTTATTCGAAGCATAATTTTATTAAACCAATAACTTTCAAGCTATACGCAAATATATATTTTTTTTAACTTTTCGAACACAAAAGGTTGTATTGCGAACTTAAAAAAAATCTAACATGAAATTTTAATGGATATCGACGTCTCATGACCCCTCGAACCATAAACACTGGTCTTTGCAATGCCGTCTGTGTGTGTGTGTGTGTTTAAAATTAAAATTAAGATTAGTTTAATAAAGGGCAAAAATATAAAAAATATATTTTCTCAAAATCGGCTCTAACGATTTTGATTAAAATTTGTATCTAGGAGTTGATTAAGATTATAAATAAGCTCGCTATTTCCATTTTCCCATGAAAATGACTTTTTGGGTACTTTACAGAAGCTAAAATTTCCGTAACTCCACAACTATTTGAGGTACTAAATAACTTATCATTGCAAAATTGTAGTACTATTAAAAAATAAAAACTTTTATATGAAATATATTTTTATAAAAACATTTTCTGAGATATTGGCAATATATTAATACAATTATGTGAACTCTAGTTGTAAAGAGATACTACTTAAGTTTTAACGCAATAATTCTCCAATGCCATAAAGTAATTAAATAATAGAAGTATGTCTCTCAAAAAATTTGTTATTTCTCCTTAAACGTCTCAGGAGAAATTCTTGTACAACAATGATCTATCTCCATTTTGGACTCTATAGTCAACATTTACATTTTTTATTGGTCTATATTTATAAATGAATAATTTAATAGCAATGCGATGACTTGAAGATGTACAACACCTAACAAAACGTCGAAAATGTCAACCGGAAGTCGTAATTTTAATACAAAGTGTTGACCCTTGTGGATCCAATATTGATCTTTTTTATCGGTTCAAACATACATATGAGGACATTAGTTCTTTAAAAAATAAAATTATAAAATTTAAAACCGGGACTCAAAAAATTACATAGGTATAGTGCAATATATGCTTGGTTTTGCTAGTGTATATTATTTCGTTTCACATATATTAAGAGTTTTGAGTAAGTATCTCCATTTATAAACAATAGAGCGATAAAGTCCGGGTGGAGTTGCGTACCATTTATTGTAATAATAATATAATCTACTAGGTTGTAATTCTGTGTATATAAGATATTGACAATATAAATAAAAAATGCAATGTGTCCTCTTACTATTTTTAATATTCATTGTAGCTCTTACGATCAAACGAGTTTGACACGCATGGTCTAAGGCGTCACATTCATAATAGACTGGACAGAGGGAAGACGGGAATATTGGGGTTTAAATACCGGTCGAGTGTACTGAGGGTGGGTTTTACTAAAAGATTTTTCACTCTATCTCAATGCAAAATCATTTACACTCCCCTTGTATTCAACCTCCTCCATCCCTAAACTTAATATACAAACTTTCTTTCGGACTTAGTTATCAGAAATGCAACTGGACATGGAAATTAAATCCGGGACTTATGGCTTACCATACCCGGTTACCGGAATTTAATTACATTTTCAACTATAGTTAGATGATTTGAAAACGATTGACCTTAATTTATAGAAAAAATACTTCAATACTTCAATGCATTGTTGATGAGACTGGGACCTTGTAAATTTTTATATATTTAGTTTTAAAATACACTTCAAGCTAGCAGAATATAAGTTAATTTGGTGTCATCATTGTTACGGTATTGAAACGCTGCATGTGTATGAATTTTAAGCGGTTTAGTTAAACATTTATTTGACTTTAGCTTATCAGCAGATAACGAATAAATAGTTAATTTCATTCGAATACAGAATACATACAGCTTTTTGTGACATTCTAATGATCGTTCGATAAATTGGAAGCAATAATTTAGAATCATTCGCTAGTGTCTATAACTAGTTTCAACCTTCATTGAGTGTATCTGACTAGGAATGCCAGCTTGGCTGGTTGTCTGTGTTGCAAACAATCCCACCTCCCCAGGGGCTGTCACGTACCTTCGTCCCGTTTCATCCTGGTTCCGCATTGCATCCGTAGTCTGGCGCTGCAGTCTCTACGACCTTCATTATTTTACTATTAGTTCGCATTCTTTCCGTTTGTGATGTTAAAGTGGGATAGAAGACGTTGCGAGTGTTTTTACAGTTTTCATAGCAAATAATTTTTGTTCGGTGAAACAAATCAAATATTGCTCCAGTGAAAATATAAAGAGTTTAATTAATGTTCTTCTCATTGTTCTATATGAATGCGAAACGTTGTCTCTTATTGTACACGACGAAAACACATTTAGGGTGTTCAAAAACAAAGTTCTTAGGCAGATATTTGGTCCACAAAGCGATGAGCCTACTGTTGATTAAAGGAGGTTATATAATTATGACTTATATACCTTTTTATCAATACAAGACATTGTTAGGATATCATATCTCGTAACACTATTCTTTAATTTTGAGTCCGAACCAAAATATTTAACGAATTTAAACAATCGTATTCTCGTATATTGCCTATTCTATGACAATAAGACTGTATTATTTTCCTAATTTACACTCTAATATAATTATTGCTAGTTAAAATTGTTCCTAAATATTTAAACTCATTAACCATGTAAAATGATATGTTGCTTGAAGTAATCTAAATTATTGTTCCAAATTTGTGTTATTTTTGTGATCATATACTTCGTCTTTTCAGCGTTCACTTCTAACCCTATTTTTTACTAGACTCTAGTTAGATTTTAGTATTTATCACAACAGTTTTCTTACTATTGCCCAACAAACAAAATCATCTGCACATCTAAATAGCTGCATTGTACCGTTTAATGGCAATTCTTGCACTACCCTGATAGAATAATCTAAAGCTATATTAAAAAGTAATTGGGGAGGTGCATCTTGTTTCGACCCATAATGTATTTCTAAAGTATCTGATTGTGATAAGTGACATCAAACACGCACCCTTCCACGCTTAACCATCTAACATACCTCACTTAGCTTGACAGGTTTGTACCCTTTGATTAGAAATAGTTCAACAAATTTAACAATGGAATTATTTTCTTAAAACACTTCTAAAATTGTCATAAGACTGCCTTGTAATATAAGTTGAGTATTAAATTGTTTATCTAGTACTGACAAGACCATTTAATGGTATTCTCTCACAGTTGCATGACTACTTTATTTCAATGCAATAGTTTAACAAATTTTCGAAATTTATTATTTGCTATTATTATTAATTTTGACTCTTCTTGCTGATATAAAATGTGGTTCACATACCGGTATTAATTTGACGAGTTTCACTATGGTGCACTTTATAAGATAGAGCAATACGCTAGTAGAGGTAATACTCTTAACGTTCAACGTAAACGGAGTGTATTTAAATTTGTGTACTATCAGTAGGTGTAGAAATGTATATTTTATAGGTAGTATAATTGTTTGGCCATTTTTTGTAAACATTTCTAAGGTCATGTTTCTTACTTTGCATCATTGTTTATTCATGTTTATTGTACTTATAATGAATGTATAAAATATATCTACAGTTTAAATGTGAATTTAAAAGAATAATTTTGCCAGTTGTTTTCTATGGATATGAAACATGGTCGCTTACGTTACATGACGAAAATAAGATTATGGTGTTCGAAAGCAAGGTGCTTGGAAATATATTTGCTCAAAAAAAGGATGAGGCTACAGGAATGGGAGGAGGTTACATAATGATGAGTTACATACCTTGTACTCATCACAAGACATTGTTAGAATAATCATGTCTTGTAGATTACGGTTGGCAGGACATGCAGCGCGAATGGGAAATTCTAGAACATTGTTCAGGGTATTGACTGGAAAATCCATTGTGAAGAAACGATTGGGAAGACCTAGACTCAGATGGGACGATAACATTAGAATCGACTTGAATGATATAGGGTGTAGTGAGGTGGACTGGATTGAACAAAGAAGTGGACTAGATAGAACTAACTCAAGTTAGGGGTAGGTGGCTTACTTTTATAAGTGCGTCAATGAACTTTCAAATTCCTAATGCCATAACATAAGTAAGTTAGTATTTAAACCTAATTTATTTCACCACACAGATGTTGGATAGAGAAGATAATGGGGACTTCACATTCTCTGGTTCTCTCTTTACTTGCGTGTTTGAAAAATCCACTTTCTTGGCGAGTCACTATCACTAAGCTGGAAAGATTTTTTTCGGCTTACTGCTGAAGAAGGTATTTATAAATTAATATTAATGTTTAGCATTATGTAAGAGTTTAGCTGACAAAGGTTTTTCATTGCACACATATCTTTAGTTTTCATTGGTAAAGCACGCGATTGATTTTGTCATCTGCATTCACGCCTGGTTTTCGTTGATACTTTTACTTTATTATTTGCAAATTTATAATAAAATAAAAGTTAATTACATCCAAGGGGTTTGCCTCCTAAAGCACTGCGACGCATTTCAGACATTTATAAATATCTAGTTATTTAATACGCGTATTTTGTTACTTTAAAGTAAGCTTCATGCCCAAATAGTTTTGAAAGTTATCCACATGCTACAATAGGGTTATACACCATGCATTCTAAGTACGATTTTAAAAAATTCATTTTAAGATAAGATTAGCTCATTTTTAACGACGTTTCACTTGAAATATCACAGTTCCTAGATCAAAGTAAATGATTTGAAAAATTATCATGGCTTCTTCAAACAATTACATCTTAATGCCACAACAGAACCTTTTAGGATAGCTTAGAATTGTTAGGGTTCAGAACTGCCATGCTAATGAAAAATACAGTAGTGTGATATTCCCTCTTAAGTAGTTTGTTCCTTTAAAGTGGTTTTCTAGGGGACGTGAGAAAATGTAAGTGTTTTTGTAGTTTTTATATAAAAACTTTTTTTGGTCAAATAAATAAATTACTGCTGCATTACAAACCTAGAGTATAATTTTCTGCATGTGGGGACTTCAACAGTTTTTGAAGATCTATCAAGGATTTTCTAGAAGTTAATGATAACTTTTTCTCTTCATTTAAAATGTTTGTCATCTAATGCCGCTATGTTCATGACTGATATTGAACAAAATGTTGATGTCACCACGTGAAGAAAAAATTAAACTCTATGTTTCTAACAAAACACATATTATTTTATTTATTTTGGCCAAATAATGTTTTGTTATAAAGACTGCCAAAAAAAAACCACTTGCTTTTGCTCATGTTCCCTACATGTGATCCCCCTGACCGACGCAACGGATCTTTTAGATCCCCTGATCATGCGGCTACGTGCTGAGTAGGTTTTTATTGAGGGGTGCATTAGCGACCATGGCAAGGGGCTAGCTAGTGCCAACTATCGACTGGCGTCATTAACGCTCCAAACTTGACATTTTCTAATATTTACGAGTGGAAGTGTTAAACTTAATGTTTATTAATGTATCACTCGAATCTGCACCGTTTTAAATACATATATATATATATTAATCTATACATCTAGATCTGCACGGCTTTAAACTCATATTTATTAACATCTTCGTCTAATGCCGTGCAGGTTTGAAGATATATTTATTATTAATGTCGTGGTGACCTGGCGGTCTAGGTTAAGGTGTGTGACTTCTGTGCTGGGGTCCGGGGCTCAATCCTCGGTCCCGGCACAGATTTATATGATTACCAAACCCTTCCTTCACCTCTGACAAGACATCTTGTGAATGTGGGGAATGCCAAGCCTCCACCGTGGTTCGGATTCCACGCTAAACTGTAGGTCCTCAATTTCATCTCACAATCACCCTACCATNCTTCCTTCACCTCTGACAAGACATCTTGTGAATGTGGGGAATGCCAGGCCTCCACCGTGGTTCGGATTCCACGCTAAACTGTAGGTCCTCAATTTCATCTCACAATCACCCTACCATTACACATTATCGTAAGTGCGTATAACCCGAACGGGTAGTAAGACGCGGTGCTAATAATAATAAGTATTATTATTAATTTCGATATATCAGGCTATGCAGGATTAAACACATATTTACCAACGTCGCCATCTAAGGCTGTGCATTGTGCTGGTTTAAACAAATATTTACAAACGCCTACGTCTAAGGCTGTGCAGGTTTAAACACATTTATTAACGTCTCCATAAAAGGTTATACAGCTTTAAACACATACTTATTAACGTTTGCTTCTAAGGATGAAGTATAAAATTTATTGATGAGTATTGAATTTATTGATGAACTATCAAGGTCACATGTTATTTTTTCTCTTTGATTAGGACAAAACGTTTATTTCCTTCACTTCTTCGTTTGTCCAAACTGTTGGAATAATTGACCATTCCAAGAAACCAGAGAAGTTAAAGCCTGTATCCTTTTAATATGCAAACTTTTGTGAGGTTACCCTTATATTCTTCATTACAAAGATACCCAGGAAGGTGGGAGGGCCGTTTTGTGGCCTCCTCGGTCACCTGACCTTTGTAAGGTAGATTACATTCCATGAGGAGTTTGGGGACATTTGAGAGAACATATGTTTACGCAGATCCTCCCACGGATATTGACGATCTCGTAGTGAAACTGAACCCTGGTTGTGCAACCATTGTTGTTGTGGCGTCCACCGGATAGCATTAATGCGACACACAACACCTGTCTCCAAATTCTCTATAAGAATGGACAGTACGCTCAGTAAACTCGTGGTGCCGTTCATTACCCTGCCTGGAAGCATTAGTCTGTACACTTACCCCAGTTAGTTGTCACCTATTTTGAAAACTAAACTTCATACGACGTTCGTTGTTTAACATTTTCGGATTGTTTGATTTTAAGGAATCACTCTTTGAAGAGATACTGCAAAGAATTTTATACATCCTGGAAATAATAATTAGATACATAATCCCAGGTTTTTATGGGAAACCCACTTTGGAACACTAACATTTATCGAAAGTCAATAAAACTTGACTTTCTAGAAATATTTACTATTTTATTTATTAGTTACAAAGTTCATCCAAAGAGTTATCGAAAGCTTATAATAATGCTTCCTTATGGATTACTGTGTAATCTCTCTTTACGTGATGAATTAAATGGACTAAGAAGGTAAATACAATAATTTTAGTAATCTTTTCCCCCTCCACCGTCAAAACAGAGTTTCCAGTTTTCAAATAAATTAAATTCAGACTGTATATAAAATCATGCGTTAAAAATAAAAAATGATTTAAAGTTTGACCAAAGTTTAGTGCTAGTGTAGTGTTTAGAACTCTAACCCTAACTCACCACTTAAAGTTCACACAACTCACGTCTTTCATCGTCAAATGAAACATACTTTTCTCAGTACCATAAGCAAATTTCGCCACTACTTACACTAACACTACAATAGCACTCAAACAACACTAGGCTTTTTCCTTGCATGTCGTATATAGTAGTTCTTCCTTAAAACTTAGTTTCATTTAGTATTGCCTTAAGATTATAATTAACTTTATCACTTCTCCTTAAGACGTTAGACTCACATTGAAATTGATTGCCATTGACAGGGAAGTCTATGTTCTACACTCATCTTGGTTCACTGAGAGTGGTTTTCCAAATGTGATACCAATCTATTTTTTTCTATCCTCTATACTCCCTAATGATTGTGCATTTTCATTAAAATAACCTCCTCACTTTTTTCTTAGTAGCAGGAATTTTTTAATCGAAGCGCCTTAATAACCTTTTGGGTTGTATGCATATGAAATAATTAAGGTAATAAGTTATGGATGAGAAAGGTTGAATTTAGAGGAAGTTTACCCAAATTTACTTGGAGGGGAAGTGGAAAATTATTTAAAGGAAACCTCCCTAAGTACACCCGACCAGAATTCAAATAAAATTAAGCATAAATTATATTATTTTTGTATTTTATTAATAAGGATTATAAGTTATGCCACGAAAAAAGTGCAGCTATTTTGTAATCTTGTTTTTCAAACGAATATGTATTCTCAAACTGGCAACAGGCATCCATTGATAAGAAGTGTGGACAAATTTGGAACTTTTTACATGTGATAAAAATTATATTTCTTCTTGTACGTGTTTTTTTGATATATTATTATTATTATTATTATTATTAGCACCGCGTCTTACTATCCGTTCGGGTTATACGCACTTACGCTAGTGTGTAATAGTAGGGTGATTGTGAGATGAAATGAAGGACCTACAGTTTAACGTGGAATCCGAACCACGGTGGAGGCCTGGCATTCCCCACATTCACAAGATGTCTTGTCAGAGGTGAAGGAAGGGTTTGGTAATCATATAAATCTGTGCCGGGACCGAGGATTGAACCCCGGTCACCAGCACAGAAGTCTGACACCTTACCCCTAGACCACCAGGTCACCTTTTTTTTTATAAAATTTTGTGATTTAATTTCTATTTTATTTTTATTTTTCCTGGGTACTTATATTTTCAAGGTCTTTAAGGAAATTAATTTAAAAAATTGAAATCTACTTATACATATTTATTATAATTATTTAGTTTTAAATAACTACATATGAATGTACGTACGATGTAACAAAAATTTAAGCTTACTATAATTGATTTCAGCATGGCTATTAGTTATTACATTCAACTTTGGTGGGGGGGTGGGGGGAGAGGGGGCAGTTGGTAGCTAGCATCTAATTCTCAGAAGTGGGCGCTAGGCTAAAAAAAAGGTTGGGAACCACTGCCTGAGAACATTCGACAACCGAAGTGGTTACTAATATAAGTAAACGTAGAAACTGAAACAAACAAATCTTAAACTATTAAAAAAACATCGACTCAAACTTTATAAACTGTAAGGTTGTTTGCAAATATTCACATTAATTAACATAAAACTAAATTGGCACAGCGAGAGTAATTTTAAGTTATTTTAATATATTCTTAAGCATTACATATGTTGGCATATTCTAATTTATATACTATATGGATAAAACCAATCTTTTTGATTTGCGACCTATCCTCATTATAAAACTGGCACATAAAGAAAATTAAAGAAGGTCAATTTTCCACTTAGTAAACAGAAACAAACCCAATGCCAATTTGATAAATTGTTTTATGCTGTGGGGAATTGAACTGGAAACATATTTATATATGTTTCGAGTTTAATTTACCTTCAATATATTTAATAGAACTAAACTATCTCATATAATATCAAAAATGTAGGTTCTTTTTCACTAAATATACACAAATAAGCTAAATTTAAGATAATAGGTTCATACCCTATAGGCTATATGGAATTAAATATTATTCCTTTTTCTAATGCAAATAAACTTTCTAAAAATTATCTTAATAAACCTTATAATAGGAACTTTTATTTCTATTTTATCTCATTCTTGATTAGACATTATGTCATATAAATATGTTTCCAGTTCAATTCCCCACAGCATAACATAATTAATCACATTGACATTGGGTTTGCTTATATTTACTAAGTGGAAAATTGACATTCATAAGTAAACGTGTATATATAAGGTTATTTTGAGTTTTTAGTGTATAATCCTTAGACAACTTTTAATTTATCAGATTTACTACCCTTAGAATAACGCTGATTAGATTGTTATTTATTTAATTTAAATATAGTGGAAAAAGACACTTGCACATGGTAATCGAATATTCAATATTGGATGTGTTGTATTATACTATAGACTGCTGTTTTGTATTAAAGTATGACATAGAAAAAATAGTTTTAATTGTTAACTAGCTCTTGATTTTTTAAATTAGATTTCATAGCATCATTATAATCCCAACATATATGACTTTGGTGAGAATAGAATCGGCAAAATAAAACAATAAAATCCTATAGGGAAGGAAATATTTCATTGGCCTAGGGTATCTTACATTCTACTAAATGACTATATGAATGTACTAAACATGAATAATATTGGTATGTGTTGGACTAAAAATCACAATTATAGTTAATCCAAATGTCATTCTGTATAGTTTGATTTGGTCGTTCTTTGACTTTTTTAGTATCTCCGGTTAAAATTAAGGTTAACAACAATCTTGACACTCATTGTATGGTTGGTTATAGCTAAATTTGACCATTTATGATGGCTCAAAAATTAATGACACTTTATTGTATTCATTTTCCTCACAAATAAGTTTTGACACTTTTAGAAGTGGTATATTATTTGTCTTAGTGACAGGACATGTTGGCAATGCCGATGAATACATCGCCGTTTTTAGTAACTTTTTAGCTGTCCAAAATCGCCAAACTATCATGAACCGAATATATTATCATTACTGAGAGAGCGATAAAAATCCGTAGCACAACTTCCTTTGGAGGGGAAGTAAAGCCGTCGGTCCAATGTCGATTGTTGCATGTAAAAGAACACTGGACGGTATGTGGAAATGCCTTTTCTGGCAAAATTGGAAAATTGGTAGGCCCTTTGGTTATGTAAATTCTCGTGTGCTGATATGTGGGTTCAAAAAGTGCGTGTTAAATACTTCAAATAAATAAATAGCAAAGACGTAGGTGCCATACGCCTAAACAACCGGGAGGATCGGGAATATTTTGTCTGGAAAAAACAGGCAAAATATATGGATGTTCACTAAAAAAACAGGAACCTTTATTAATTTTGGTCACTTTACAAGTTTTAAATAGTAGGCTTATTCATAATAGAAAAAGTTTACTGAAAATCATTGATTATCCCTTGCCATGAAACAGTGACCTGCGTACCAAGTGCATATATTTCCAAATAGTACAACTTCATAATAGCCAAATTTATGAAAAATCGAATTTATTTTCACATTAACACACCATGGGATTGCTCCTTGCAGAGGTGCCACTATTTACGCAACACAAAATTTCCTTTTTTTCACAGTTTTTTTTGTAAGAAAGGCAATTTTTATTGGATTTGTCTCTCTGTATTTATATGTAATATATACATGCATACATATATACATTACATGCATACATACATACATTCATACATTCATACATACATACATAAATACATGCATACATACATAAATGCATGCATACATACGTACATACAAACATACATACAAACATACAAACATACATACATACAAACATACATACATACATACATACATACATAAATACATGCATACATACGTGCATACAAACATACATACATACATACATACAAATATATATATATATGCATACATATATATATATGCATACAACTATATATATACACAGACAGAGAGATTCAATAAAGATTGTCATTCTTACTAAAAAAATGTGAAAAAAAATGAAATTTTTTGTTACGTAAATAGTGGATTCTCTGCAAGGAGCTAACCCAAGGTGTGATAAATGTGAAAATAAAACCTCACTTTCTAATAATTTGCACAGCTCAGAACAATTTCAGTTTTATAAAATATTGATCCACAAAAATGTGTCATTATAGTGGTATTTTATATTAAAATTAATAATATGAGATTTTTTTTCTCTAACGATATAAAATAAACCAGAATCTATTTTCCTGTGTGAAATTTGAGAAACCTATTTTCTTATGTTTCAGGCTTAAGCACCCAAACATAGTCCAGCTTTTAGAGACCTTCGAAGACAAGCACAAGGTGTACCTTATAATGGAACTGTAAGCTCATATTTAATTACTTTGGTAACTTATATTTAATTGTAAGTATAAGTTATATCATACCTAAATGTAAAAACACGGAATTATTAAAACATAATTATTATTCTTTCTTGTGCATTGATCACTTTTACTGTAGTAGATGATGATGGGGATTGTGTTTAGAAAAAATGTTTTTCCAAGTATCGGTAGCAGCTTACTATATATATATATATATATCACAACATAATCATACAAATATATGTAATGGTTGTCCACAGGAGTAAAAATGATGACAGGTAAATCGAACCCGGGACGTTTGGCTTCATACGCCAATGCTTTAATACTGACCCATTCTATTCGTCCATATTTCACAAGTTGTTATCTTTTAGTGTAATTGTAAAAACTGGGGAGAGTAATGGCCCCTCAAAGATTTCCACAATCACGGCCACGATGACTCTTATATATATCTGGCGTGCTGCCAAGCAAGTATTATTTCACCCGAACATAAATATTAATTGATACTTGCTTGGTATTATTAAAGTCAGATAAAAGCAGCCATGGCTGTGATTGAGGATAGATCTGAGTGGCTGCTACTTTCACCGGTTAACAGAGTCAATACAACAACTAGTCTAGTTTATATGCAAGGTGAACCAAAGTGGCTCATTGGTAAAGTATTGGTGCATAAAGCCAAAGGTCCTGGGGTTGATTTCCTTGTCCAGATAATAATTGTTCACTTAATTGGATAAATAATTTATGTTTATTCGAAAATTTCCATTTGGAAACACTAGAATTAAATCCTAGTTTCTTCCCTCCTGGTGATTCCCAAATTTCCCACATATTATTAACATCTAGCTAAATTATTATTATTATCATCACCACGTCTTACTACCCATTCGGTTTGTACGCACTTACGCTAATGTGTAATGGGTAGGGTTATTGTTAGATGAAATGGAGGACCTACAGTTTAACGTGGGATCAGAACCACGGCGGAGGCCTGGCATTCTCCACATTCCCAAGTTGTGATTAATACATGTCTTGTCAGAGGTGAAGGATGGGTTTGGCACTCAGATAAATCTGTGGTGAGATCGAGGATTGAACTCCGGACCCCCAGAACAGAAGCCTGACACCTTACCCCTAGACCGCTAGCTCACCAATATTCAGTTAAAGAAATAATACAAACCAAGTTTTTTTTTGTTTTCATGAAGTTTCCTCCAAATGATCCTTGTCATTAAGCTTTAATAAAGAGGCTTTTTAAGTAAGCACATGCTTTTTTATTCTCTGTGGCGTAAATGCTGGCGGCAATTGTAAGAGTACCACCCCTTGTCAATTTGCCAAATGTCCCTGAGAAACTGTAACGTTATAAAAACCTTCCGAAAATATTCATCATAACATCAAACTTACATTTGAGCAAGAATATTTCTCGATGCATTTGGTCGAGAGGAAATCAGACTGAAGTCATCTTGACAACAATAAATATAGGAAATTATTGCACGTAAACCCTTAAGTTCCCATTCATCCTTAAACCATGAAATGGTCAACTGAATAATCCAGATAATCATGATTATAGTCCATCGACATACCGACTAAACGTCAAGATAATCTACTTTGGTTTGTCAGTTTTGTGGAGCTTGCGATTTATAATCATGAACTGATGTATTGAAGCTGGTTTTGAAATAAATGGTTTGGCCACTGTCCCTTCACATAAGTACATTTCCTCTAAATTATAGTCATTTTTTTCCCATTAGCGTATTTAAATGTGGCTATCAAGTATGTAATGGAAAAATAATTGTCATTCGGTGGTGAGTGCACAGATGTTAGTGCCTTAGATATAATTTAAAGAATACTTTGTTTTAAATTATTTTAAATGTTCAATAATCCAGACATTCATTGAATTCAAAGCATCCACCTTGTGTACAATTATAGTCCAACACCCACCCCCTCCTTCCTAAACCACTGGATAACCTCAATTAAAGTAGATTTATTGCTATTGAACGTTTTTACATGGCTTTCAATTTATAACTAGAGTGAGGCACAGGAGTGGGTAAAATGGAAATATTTATTTTCTGATTCAGAACATTATGTGCCCATTGCTTACACTGATGTGCAAAAAGTTCACCTTGCTAGTTTCCACTAGTGTGGCCCAAAGATGAGCCACATACAATATATCTGCTGTACTCAATATATATATATATATATATATATATATATATATATATTAAATATATGTATCACCGTGTCTTCCTAATTATTCAGGTTATATGCATATTATTAAAACTACTCTAATGGGAACGGGGTAAGGATGAGAGAAGAAACATTTCGGAGGTAATCCAGCCCCATTCACGTGGAAGGAGAGTGGAAAGCCATCAAGCAAAAACCACCATCAGTGGACCCAAACAGGATTCATCGGCAGGCCAGTCAAACATAAAAGCTACGCCTTAGAACAATGGTTTTAAAACTGGGTTGCACGAAACCTCAGGGTTCTGCAAAGGGATGTCGGGAGTTCTGAGAGACTACTATGCGTAATGGTTGTAGGAACATTATTAATGCTTCTAAATTTGTATGCTAAAAATTCTTCAACATCAATCTCATTTGCAGCATATCCGTTTAGATAATGAAAAGAAAATGAAATTACCTTTTAACATACACACACATACGCACACACTCATATACACACACTCATTCACACACACATGTTCCTATTTTTTAACCCTTTTTCCAGTTGCATGATGTTACATTTCCTCTAACTACCTCTGCTTTAACTCTCTGTCACTAACCTCTTAGATACTAGCTCATGTGTAAAATGTATCAGTAAAAAATAATCCCTCCTCTAAACATACCAAATAAAATTGTAATTCTAAAAAAATGCAAGAAAAAATTCACTGTTTTTCTCTAATTGGTTAAGCTCACCTGTATCAAAGAGTTTGTAGGTCACTGAACATAATATGGTGAAAAATTATTTTAAAAACTACTCCATCATCTCAAAATATATATGATTGAACAGTCCTAATTGAATTTAATTGTTGATATAGTAAACAAACGTTTCCTACTTCTTGGTGGATGAATTTAAAATAAAATTGGTAGTTATAACCCCCAATACACACACACACACACACACACACACACACACACACACAATGAAGAAATCCAAATCCAAAAATATTATACTAGGATTAAAGTAAATACCATATAATGTCTATTGATTTTGTTACATAATCAAATTATGATTATAACTTCACTATTTACCTTGATTTACCACATGTTCTAAGACATCACTCTAGAAATAGACTAGACTGTTAATAGTAGGGAGATTGGGTTTCGAATCCCGGGCGAGTATTTTGAGATTGGTTTTTCAACAACAAAAAATACACTTTCCCTTCATGCAATTGTAGGTGCACTTCCTCTAAATTGAACCTCCCTCATTCCTAACGTGGTAGCGTATAGTTTGAATCGGTAGTAAGTGAAGGTGATAAAAAACTACACCATTTATTTTATATAATACAATTAAAATGATGTCATGATTATAGCAGTTTATTGCTATAAAACATATCAAGTTATGTATTGTATTTATAAATAATATTTGTTTTATGAATATGTGTGCACAACCATAGCTATTTCTCTTTTGTATATACTATCAAATAAATTGCAACAAGCACTAGCGTTATATGACGTTAATAATCCGATGTGGTCAGGGGCACATCCACAGGGGGGCAGGGGTCTTTGGGGGCTGAAGGCCCTCCCCCAGAAAATTAAGAATGTTACAAAAATATTATTAGCACTATAATCTGTCAAATAACTTCCTTTAATTATATTTATTGTAAAACAAATAATTTTTTGAAGTAATTAGGGCTTTTCAAAGGCATACTTTTTCTGTGTACTTTTAACTTTACTTTAAATTTGCACTTAATGAAAGTTGGGCCTGTGACTCCGTAATATTTTGTAGAAATGATTAAATTCTTTACTCTTTGTACATAAGGGTTTTAAGTATGTACATTAATTGAAATTATCATTTTAGAACAATTATGTAAAAACTATTGTATCAGGACGAGGGGAAGGAGCAGTTGATATTATCATACCCCCCTCCCCCTGCAAATTCTCGGTGTGAAGAAGAATGTGTAAATACAGACCTGTTAAACAGTGACATGCACGGTGTTAGAGGGTAGGCCGAGGATCCGATTTTTGTACAAATTAGATTTAATATTACCATTTACATCCTTTGAAATCCAAATTTTTCTCGGGGGAGAAAATCCCGGACTCCCACTTTTTAAGGGACGTCGTTGATTCTCTATCTTTCTTATCCCTCTACTTCAAATCAAATTTCCAAATATTACAGTATTTGAAATATATAATCGTGCATTATGAAAATTACTATGTAACCCCCCCAGCTCAAAATCCTGGGTGCGCCCCTGCATGTGGAAAAATAACATCTGGCCGAGATCTCTGACTTAATATGAGTCAGAAGAAGCGGATTTACACTTTAGGCCCACTAGGCACGGGCCTAGCAGCGGCGGCTTTACGGAGCAGCACATTTTGGATGACATTTTTATATTTAATAATTATGTTTAAAAATTATTGACTATAACATTATAGAAATATTTCAAGTTAGTCAGAACTAAAATACTTATTTTTTTAAATAACTGTACTTTGCAATTGCTTCGTAACTGACGCCAGTTTCCCCTTCTTCATATTGTGAACTTAAGCTACTGTAGGGCATGTACATGCTTGATTATCTTTCGCAGAAATCTTTTCTCGAGTACTAACTTTCACCCAACCATTCTCTTCCCCCTCCCCAACACCTCTTTCCTCCGAAACTTCCTAAAGCACTTGACAAAAAAAAATTGGGAAGTGGGGGGGCGCATATTATAGTAATTTTGCCTAGGGCACAAAGAAGGAAAGAACAGAGTCACAGCCGCTAGGTTAAAAATGTTGCACTCCTTTACGAGGCTTTACTCCTTCAACGTTGGGATCGATAGGTGCGATCCCCAGTGACTACAGCGCAATCAAGTGAGCATTTTTTAAACGACTCACTTTAAACTCATATGTACTAGAAGGCAGATACAAAATATGAGCTCCTGTTGGCTGGCGGTCACCTAGAAAGCTTCAGGTAGCACCCTCCCCGTCTCTAACCCCCACCCCCTCGTCATAAGTACCCTAATCCTGCCACAAACCCGCCACTGTGGGTCAGATCAGGAACAGATCTGAGATTGCCCAGATCTATCACAGATTTGGCCAGATCTTTCACTATTCCAAACTAGATTGCACTTCTAGCACCAACAAACAGGAGACAGACACTGAGTGATATTTCCATCATGCTGATGGTTAGTGGCTATCCCATCATGACTTTGTGAACTGTATATACGTCTTAAGAATTATAGCAGCTTGATTCCTTGATGGTCTTGGATTTGCACCGCTTCTAAGCTTGCATACAATATCTGGATGGTTTAACTTCTAGATTAATTATTGGGGGAGGGGGGAATGGGGGGATTAAAGGAATGGTCTAATTGAATAAAAGTTGGAATGTCTGCTAAGAGTTATATAATGTGTAAGTTGCGAGGGGGGAGGGGGGGGATCCTCAGTTCATGGAAATTAATTTATCTAGAATAAAATGGTTTATTTAAATAAAACTCAGCATACTATTGTTAAATTAGTTGAGTGTTATAAAGCTGTGCACTAATTAGTGCACAACTTTATAACACTCAACTAACTTAACACTAATAGCCTATCAAACTAAACCTAAACTGGAATAAACACATTTATTTTAGAAATTTGGTTATTTCCAGCTATTTCTTTGACTCAATGTCGTGTCTCCATGATAACCAGTTAGTTCAAACTTTACATGTAAATTATGCTAATCTCTCAGTAGTTTAGACTTTACATGTGAATTATGCTAATCACCCAGTAGAACATTCATTGGCCAGGCAACGGTATCAAAGTAAATACTTTCAAGAGAGAGAGAGAGTTGTAAATCTAAGCCTATGTATGGTTGGACAAATAGGGGCAAAGTGGGTGAAAACATATCACGGGTACAGATCTGCCTAACCGGATAACAGCCCAGGATGGGCTGAGCATTAGTTGAGTAGAAAAGATATTCCTCGTGTGGCGGACATTGACAGATAAAAGTGTAATTGGTTTAATTGGTGTAATTGGCTCTGATCATGCCTTTAATCAACATTTCTCCACCATTCACAACTACAGTAAGATGTTCATAGAATGAGCCTTATTTGCCATTTAGAAAATATAAGAGATCTACAGCCGTCACTTTTGATCGATATTATCACAACCTCTAAATTAACACTAACAATAAAGTATAATTGTATCATGGTTGACCACAAAAAACTATGTTTGTACTTTTTTTAAAGGGCCTTCATATCAAAATCCTAATGTACACAAATGTTCAATAGTATCCAGACATTCCCCTATTAAGTACGACTTTGACCAAGACATTGGTTAACTACAAATAAGTGTTTAGAAAAATATTGCATGGGCCTTGTGCATTAAATAAATTATTCACAAAATAACTTTTAACTATCCATGTTTATGAGCTGTATTGATGGGAACACAGACTAAAGGTCAGGTTCATTATTCCTCGGTGACCTGGCGGTCTAGGGGTAAGGTGTCAGACTTCTATGCTGGCGGCCGGGGTTCAATCCCCGGTTGCGGCATAAATTTATCTGATTACCAAACCCTTCCTTCACCTCTGACAAGACATCTTGTGAATGTGAGGAATGCCAGGCCTCCACCGTGGTTCGGAT
>CABFOV010002085.1:0-53723 GCA_902141375.1 Timema poppense | reverse complement strand
TTTTTTTTGTAATATTTGCCAAATAGTACAAATCTGATCTGTTCTTGATCTATTTCACCAAAATCCACACTGGTGATCCCCAATTATTTCCTCTGCATATGGCGTCAATCTCATTAAAATTATGTTGGATAAAATTTTATAGCATGTTGAAAGTAGTTAGACATATATGGTTATTATACTTTTTTTTATCTCCCATTTTAAAAATAGGTATTATAATACCTTCCTTCCATTCTTGTGGTAATACCTCATGGTTTCATATGGAACATAAGTTTATGAATTTAATTTCTAATACTAACATCTCATACCCTCCCTTTATCAACTCTTCTGGGCTTGAATCTAAATCTAGCGATCTATGGCACTTTAACTTCTTAATAGCTTTGGGACCAGTGATTCAGCAATATGGATTTTGATCCAATTTGGATCCTTCATGAACATTAAAAATATGTCTGAAAGGGTTGTTTCATCTTCTCAAAGCATCGTTCGTGTCTGCCATCAGGTTACCATTATCATCTTTTACTTAATTGACCCTAGCGTGATAAGTTTTCCTATAACCGTTAATACCTAAATAAAGTTCCTGAATAGTATTATTTTTGCCATTTTTTTTAGCAATGTGTCTTACTACCTGTCCTAATTACACTAATGGTTTTATAGATTAGGAATGTTATATTTAGAGGAAGTTCATTACCGTTAGGGAAGAGTGAAAAATCATTTTGGAAAAACCACACTCAGTACACCCAACTGAGGTTCGAAACGCTAGCTCCCCGTCATTGGCAGTATAGTCTAACACAAGAGTTGCACCTCAGGCCATTGGACCACCAAAGCCAGTGATATATATATATATATATAATTGTAACTTGCTAAATCTACCCTTTAAATAATATCTGTTTTTGTTTCTGAATTGCTAAATGTGTTAAAGCTCAATTCACTAGAGCTTTATAACCAATGTAATTATGCTTCCCTTCTCTCCTCTATTAATTTTTATACATTCACTGTCATGACATGGTTTCTTGTTACTCATTTTGCAAAGACCTATGTATACTACTCTTTGCTCCATTTATAATACTAGGCCTATCCCTTATAATTTCCCAGTGTGTTTCTAGATTCATGTTTTCTTAATAATCCTGTGAGCACTTTTGTTTATTTGATTTAAATGGTTTTTTTATAAATATTTGAAATTTTAGGAAATTATACCCTCATTTACAGAATAAGTCAACAAACTAATTATTTTAGGATTATCCCTTATCCTTATGATAAATTTAATAATATTAGTTTTTGTGTACTTAAGACTTGAATATAATTTAAAAATAAAACTCCCATCCTCTCAAAGCACCCAACAAATATAATTTTGAAAACAATAAACACATTAACAAACTTTTTTATCTCCTAGGAGTTTAGTGAAAGCCACGGGTTTGTAAGATTAAACTGAAGTATTAAAACCATGTAAGTATCTTGGTAAAACTTTAGAAACATTCTAATCAAGATGAGACGGGGAAGTGGAAACTATTGGCTTCTTCCTAAAAGTAAAGTGCAGAGAAGCAGTGTGCTTAACCTTCATTGCCTTCACCAGGCAACGGACAAACTAGTTGTGAATTCTTTACAAAAACCACTATGAGTGTACTCCTCATACAGTCATTAACATTAATGTGAAGTGGATTTATAGCAATGCAGGGGGCTGTATGAGAACATTGGAGAAACCATTAAACATTTTCTGATAGTAGGTTGCTTACTTTTGTATATAAATCAACAAAAACCTTAATTTTATAAAACTCAAATTTAAAAAATGCAACAATTCCTTATAAGTACCGTCATAAACTTAATATCATTCAAATTAATTCAATTTGAAGTATTGTAAGAAAACATTAAATAATTTAAAAACCATTCTGGTGAACAGTTTAATTTACTATATTTAGTACATCTAGTACATAATGCCATATACAAAACTTAACATACTTGCTATGAATAATTTAAGAAAAACTAATTGCAGAAATTGAAATGTATAGATAGACAAGAAAAAGAAAAATGTATATAAAAAAATTGAAACACATTGTTATTAATTTTAATGAAAACATACACAACAGAAAATTTGAAGAAAAGAATAAATGGCTACTGGAATTCTACAAGAACTAGAAATCATGACAAACTTTTTGTTTTCAAAAGTGTGTTGTTTGTAACTTAACTGTAAAATGAAACATGGAATTTAAATGTGTGTTCTGCAGAAAATATTTCCCCCCTCTTAGCTATGTTTACTTAAGAAGTTCAAACAAATTATAGACTCAAAATAATGGGAGGATATAAATGGTTTAGAGTTAATTACAATTGGGAGGTTGTTTGTTAATTATATCCTATGTGTGTACCGTTTCTACAATTTTATTCCTACATGGTGTGTGGCACTTTGTCATTCATGGAAAGCTGTTATTTTAGTCTTTATAACATTTCTCAAATAATTTGGGAAATGTTAAAAAAGCAATTATTTTCATGGGATCATGCTTCTTGACCAAATTTAACTGCTATTGTTTAGAAGGTGATCAGTACTGTCAGCCGTGTATATAAATGTTACTGAATGTTTGAGTTTATATAATTTTTAAATAACATCAGAATGCTCAATTTTTATCAGAAGTTTTCAAATTATCAAAGCTGTAAATATAATGCTTTGTTAAACTCTTATTCTTGGTCTGAATGACATGTCAAATATCTATGTACACTGAACATATTGGATAATGTATTATTGATTGAAACAATTGAACTTGCTTACAGATCATTTCTATATAATGATTGCTGAAAACTTTTGAGTTTGAAATTTGTCCCATTATATTTTATAATCATAATTTTCAACAAATTTAAACTTATAGTGGGTTCCCTGGTTTCATCCAAATGTTGTTTCTTGTTTCTCCACAGCAATTGATGCACGCTATAGCGATGGTCCACAAGATGCAGAGATTAGCTCTTAATAATTCTAGTAGCATGGACGTTGATGAAGCACACAAGTGTACAACAATTGAGGAGGAGGTAGAGGGGGAGGAGGAAGGTACTATCCATCTCCCGCTGCCTGCCAATATATATTTTTGCTCGCTAGCTCGCTCATTTTATCATTATGTGTGTCTACAAGCTTCTACATGGTTGTTGCAAGGGTACTGATTTTCTCAACATAGAAAAAAACTTTGATCTTTTTGAATTAATTTTATTTTGAAATGTCATAGAACACCTAAAATATATATTTAGGTAACCATAGTAAACATAAAAATCCTTTGTGTAGCAAACAAATATTTGCAATTTACTTGCAAATATTCATATATATAATCAATTTAGTTGAAACAAATTTGACCAAAATGCTAAAGAGAACACACTAAAGATTTTATTTAAGAATATTGTGTGTTGATAAAAATAATAAAATTGTAAATATTTTAATGCATATGTATTTTCCTGAAAGGTACCAATCTTACCTTGCATATTTACTCAATGGTGTTGCTTATAACAGACAGATTACACTATGGCCCTACCTTATTAGCTTCACCATGGATTTAAGATTATAAAAAGTTATAAAATCTATATTAAATATTTATATTAAAATGGGACATGTTTGCTTCTGGTTTTAACTTATCCATTGCACATTTTGTTATCAATATCTGTAGGTCTTATAATATTTCCTAACTTTTATTTTCTTTAAATCACTGCCTACTCGTTTGGGTTACACGAATTACATTAATATATTAAAATAAAACTTAATTAAATAATCTTATAAATTTGCTATGGTTTTCAGGAAACCTTTTAAGAGCCTTTCTTATGGAAAATGGAGAATTCTGCTCTAACCAAATTATGCATTGTCAGTTTTCTGCAGTCTTCATTAGAAAATAGAGGAAATTAGATGAATAACATTATTATACACTCAACAAAATACTAAAAGCTTATTTTACACCATAAAAGCTATAACACTCATACTACGTTTTTTGTCGTTGATAGATACATACATACACTTGGTTTTTGATGTAATTTTCGGTATATCTAATTTCATAAGTTACATAGGCTGTTAAACGTGTACTCTTTAGAATTTTGATTTATACTTTCAAAATAAGCTAAACATTAACATATAGTGTATTTATATAAAAATATTATGTGCATATTTTTTTATGAAGGAGAGAATTAATTACAAAGTTGCATCTATGTAAAAGAAAAGTCAGGTTTAATTTATGAAAATGATTTTAAAAACTGGGATTTTGGAATTCTCTCTGACAATATTATTAAATAAGAATAAAGGATTTTTAAGAGATTATCCATTAACATGTATTTAAATAGTTTTTATCAAACTGAAAATGTTGTGGATCACTGTACCTTTGCTTCAAATTATTCACTTGGATACCTGCTCGATTGGTCAATGCCATTGTGTGCCGCATACAACAGCCATTTTGTAACATAGTTCAGAAGCCAAATGTTTGTCAATAATTATTGATGTGCATAAGATAGATTAAATGTTTGTCAGACCAACTAAGCACGTTAATTAACTTTATGTTTTGCATGCTTGACAACTAATGGTCATACACAATTTTAGGAATACTTTTTTTCATAAAAATGGAGAAAAAATGGAAACCAACATAGCTTAAAAATTTTAATGGGTTATCAAACATTAGTATTTGATGTTAAAAGTAAATACAGTTACAATGTAATTGATGTTAAAGACAAGCATGTTGCATTATTTTTTAGGAATAACAATTAAATTTAGTATCTTTTCATTTTCCACACTGTTTGCATAGTATGTGCTTTATAGAGGAGAGAGTTTTTATAATGTTACTTAGTATCATCAGCATCAATTTGTATAAAAACACAGATTGTAATTACTATAAGTCACCATTACATTAACAATGCACTTGCTTTATTAGGCTATTTAGACTGGTATACAATTATAAAATTTTAACTAACAGATATAAAGTTTTTACTTTGGCAAGTTTGGTATTTATACATTATTTTTCTATAAATCTACAAATGTAAACATTCAGACAATGAAAGGAAGAGATTGAAAACATACGATGATATCTAATAGCAACTTTTAAAATTATCAAGTGTAGTTACCTTAGTGGAAAATACCAAACCAAAAACTTACATTAAAATGTTGATCTGAACAAGGTCGTATAGAGCTACTTTTTCAAAGGGGAGTCCACTAAAAATGTTAATTAATCTTTAGCCAATGAAAGTGTTTGTACACAAACATGCCCCTTCCCCCAAATATCCCTCTCCCCTTGTTTTTCCCTACTTGGATTTGAGGTATTTAAAGTCCTATGTGTAATCCATCTACCTGGCATTAACATAATGGAACCAATATCTACCCAAGCATTTTCCTGCATGATGACTTCTCTATAGTCCTTAGATATAATTATGTATAGCTTAAGATAGCTTCACACAATATCAATTAGAAGCCTTACTCAGATCACTGTGAATTGAATGTTTCATTCTTCATAACAATTAGATAACTTTCATAATCAGGCTTAATTTTTACATATTATAATTACATACAAATATGATTGTCATCTTTTAAACTTCTAGCTCTAACAACTATAATTCCCCACCGAAAGATACTTGTTTCAGATCAATTGGCAAAAAACTTTTATTATATATTTCCAACATTATGAAATTGAATAGTAAAAATTTCATGATTTTGAAGGGAAAGTCAAAATTGTGTCTAACCACAGAGCCTGCCATTCTTTAAATTATAAGGTCAAACATTAAAGTAAAAACTTTATATGCAAAGTTAAGATTTTTGATTGTTTAACCCCCTTTATACAACCCTATATGCTCACCATAATAATGTTAAATAAACATTATATTAGTAGTAGTTTTGTAGCAAACTCTTTATGTTTTACACACTAATTATATTACTATTATTAATCATCAAGAAAAACATATTTACAATTGTTGTGTTTCGATCTGGATGTATTTCCGATCACATGTTACAATTATGCACAATCTTAAACTATTGATATTATTTTTTAAAACTATGTATTAAATTCTTATCATTTTACTAAACAAAGTTTAGACTCTAGGTTCCCTGATTTTTAACTAAATATAATATTACTACTATAAATAATTGATTAGTTTGTTAATAAATGGTATTTATTGTTATCTCAGTATATTTGTTTTTACATCATAATAAACTCTAAAGAACATGACACATTTTTGGGGTGTTTTTAAAAATATTCTTGCCCAAGGTATATATAAGAATTATTGAAAATTTAGTTACCGTACTAAAATTAAATTGGCAGATTAAGGAGTTACATTTAAGTGTCTCCTTTATGTACTGTCCACACTCCAAATCTTGGTTATCTTTGCCGAAACTTATTGTTAATTTTTTTTAAGCTCAACAGTTCCAAATCATTTAACAGCTGCCTCAAACCATTATTGAATGAATTAGATGTTTTGTTGATAAGTAAAACCTACATTAAATTATTTATATATCTATGACATAAGGAGCTATGAACCAAATATTTTCTGTAACTAGCCATTAATATTTAATGCCAGTTGTCAACTAATTCAATGTGGAATCACAATATTTTTTTTAACAAAGCTATATGTACTAACAGAACATGCAAGTTTATCAATATTTTAGCACATCAATTATGCATGTGATTTTTTTTTTCTATAATACATTGTATTGGTACTGCATTTTATAGCAAAAATATATTTAACAATATGGCAAAAATTGTAAAATTTATTAAGGAAAGTAATAAGAATAGTATACAATATCAATGTAAATACAAATAAAAATTTAAAAGTTGTAAATTATACCATATTCTAAATATATAATCTTGAAGCTTAATGGTGGTGAAAAATGCAACCTGCAGCTACGCTATTGCTCCAAGTAGCCGGTAAGCAGAGCCATGGGCCCATCCATTAAGCTGTATAGCTATGCAGTTAGAATAACAATTTAAAATTTTATATATTTTGAGAAACTATATTAAATTTCTTTGATAATACTACTGCCAGAAAACTTTAATCAAATCATTTAAAAAGCAATAGAATGATAATGAAAATTTAATATTAGTTTTGCATTTAAAAAACATAAACTAAACATATTGAGCCTTTTTAAGAACATGACTATTAAATCCTTCTATTTAATTCAATATCATAAATAAATTATAGTGGATGTAACTTTACAAAATATAATATAGACTTATATATTAATATAAGTAATATTATTTATCATGTTTGAATACTGTTTTTACAATATTAATTGAAGCTAAACCATATGTAACATTATAGTCAAAATTGTGCATAAGGAGGATAAACAAAGTACCTACATACTAATTTTTAGATGAATTTTAATCTTATTGAATTATTTCATATAAAATAGGTTTTTTATTTTAAAATTATTTAGCCATTGGGCCACCTCATTTTTAAACATATAAAATAGGTTGTAATGTAAACAAACTTAAAAGCATAACAAAGATTAAACAAAGGTAGCAAATGAATAGCAATTAAATTAAATTTTAAAAATATCCAATTTTAGTGTACATGATAACCTTTTCCATAATTTGATCACCTTAAATGGTTAAATGTTAGGTATATTTGTCTTATCTTTAATTGTACTGTAACAATTTAGTGAGATAACGTTTTGTAATTTAGCCGCATTCACCTGGGAATCCAGGATCGTTCATCATTGATTTGACAAACATTGACCCACATGCATTTTTATCATCAAACTGATCAAAAACACATACCATCTGATTTTAACAATTTTTCATAAATGTAAAAACATATTTTTGCAAATCACTAAGCTTCCAAATTCAACAATGTTATTAATAGGTTTTGAAATTAACATACATTTTGTTACGTTCGTCAACAATACTGTCTTTATCAATTTAAAATGACTTAAATGTAGCCAAATACACAGTTGATGCTATTATGCTCACTCAAATATCTTGATAAATTGTTGATGTTAACGATACTATCTAATGTACAGTTATCATTTCCAGGCTTCAATAATGAAGAAATCTTTACTGTATGTGCAGAATTTATGTCCAAAATTCATTTTCCATAAGCCACATTTTCACAATTGCCAGTTGTGGTGTTATCACAGTTGAGTAACTCAACATACACTATTGAAGGCCAAAATAGAATGTTTTCAACGTGGATTGCTTAAGAACTCCCCCTTTGTGCCTATTAACTGAGAAAAGTTTTCCGAACAATCTTGATTTATTTTTCTTGTCAACAAATATTTGTCACTTACACCATCTTCTAGTAGCTCATTCACATGCATTCGGAGAGATATAGTGTGGATTTCCAAACCTTCAATACATTTTATCATTTTATACTGTTGGTGACATCTTTATTTTGCGAATCACAAAGCTTCCATGTGTCTACACATTCTTCAATACATAAAAGAACTTCAAGTACTTAGAAGTTTTAATTATTTAATTTATTCAAAGTACAGGGCCTTTAACACAATAACCACTAAATGTGTCAAACCAGCAAGTTATTTATTTTTTGGTGAAACACTGCTATAGCAAATATGCATATTCAATAGTGCAACAAGATTCAATTGTTTCAATGGCAGCAGCTATTGTGTGCATTAAAACACGAGCAGCAGCGGTACAAACTTTCATCTTTGAAAATGGTGGTAAGTAAACAGCCTTTTGTGTCAGTTTTGGAGCACATTTGTACTTTCTGTTGGTGTCGCTTGGTTACAGAATTAAAATGTGTTTCCAAGCAGTTATTCCAATCCGTGCATTTTCTAACTTAAGTTCAATGTCTTTGCTACGTTATTGATTAAACTTTTTTAGTTGGTGAAATGTGTCGTAAAATAAATACTTTTCTTTCTGCATCATGAATTAAATAAAGCTTCTCCTTTGTAATTATAATATTCATCTTCCAGTCCATAAAAGTAGAACCTAGATCGGTAACACACATTATTACTGTTAATCTCACATCTTTTAACTTGCTAACACATTGATCAAGATTTTTATTAAATCTAGAGTTCATATTTACATTATTAAAAAAACAACAGTGGCTGTCTAATCTTAGAAAAAAATCGATTTATTAATTTGACAAGTGCACTGTTAGCTATCTTTCGTGTTTGACACCAGAATCCTCAAATCCTAGGATGTAATCATATTAGAGGAGCTGTCTTATGACAAATAGAACATTAATGACATTTCATCCATCAACAAAATAAACAGTTTCTTATTTTCAGACATATGATGCATTTTTTACTTTAACAATGTGAATATTCTTTCATTTACACAACAATGAAATCTCATGCCTTCATCAAACTTTTCTAGTGTTTGCACCGATGGTAAGTTAAAATACTGAGACAAAAATCTTTAGTCTTGTGGCTTGCAAAATAACATGTTCAAGGCAAATAGCTTAGTTTTCACAGTCTATTAATTCCTTTTTTTCTTTGAATACATCTTGATTTGTCTCAATAGTACATTGTCAGGTAATTTGATAATATACATGTGATTTCTTTAAGTAGCAACACAAATTTAGAAAAAAAAAAATTACCTATGACCTTAACATTGAAAAATACCTAAATTTCTTAACATTATCTACATAATTTAGAAATTTCTATAATTTTGTTCTTATAAAGCTTTTTTAAATAGCCAATAACTTTCTTTAATAGTTAGGGGAAGTAGGGGTAATACCGGGACGCTAAGGGGAAAAATTCATAAAAAAATAGTTAAATTAATATTTTAATCTGAAATTTTGTACAGAGAAGGACAATAGTATTTATTACAATATTTGACTATAAAAATGTTTGTGTTCAGGAAAAAAATTTATCTACCTCCACAAATATAGAACAATGGAAAAAAACGGTTCTGCCCCAGCTATGGGGTAAAACCGGATCTTATCATTTTTTGCTTCTTAGGCATGGGACACATACAAATTCGTCCAGCTCATTTTTATCCCATCCGGTACAGCTTTCATGCGCCCATTTTTGACATTTTAGACACCTAACCCATTCATCTGTCTTGTTGGTAGAAGAATAAGGTTCTTTACAGAGAAGACATGGTGTTTCATTTTTATCCTCATCGGAAGAACTAGAATGTCGACTTTGTTCTTGCTTCAGATTGCGGGGTTTTGTCAACAATTTTCTTTTTACTTGTTTATTTGCAGGGCCTCTCTGCATTTCCCTCAGTTCATTCCTGTATGGGGAGCTTGTAATGATGGCTGTTTTGCCTCTTCTTCTGTTTGAAAAAGATCTTTCACAGTGTGGAATTGGAATTACATCTTGAGGTGAAACGCTAAAGTTATACGAAACTTTCTTTGGTGTTACTGCAAGACCTGATTGTCCAGGTTGAGGCTCACAAGATTGTCCAGGCTGAGGCTCACAAGAAGGTCCAGGTTGAGGCTCACAAGGTGGTCCAGGTTGAGACTCACAATCTGTTTTAGGATTTACACCCTCTTTTTCAGCAGTTCTTTCTGTTGTGTCTGCTGGAGCATATGCTTCTTCTCCGAACGTATTTGGATTTAGTGGATAAATCCCGGTCTTCTGAAACCCGGAAATCGCATTTTGCATGGTTGCTGCTCGTATGTAAGCCAACCCAAACAATTTGGCGATCTGATATTGCGTTACCACTCTCCCTGGATGGTTAAGGAGCCATGTCTTCACTTCCTGTCCATAAAAAGTGCTTAGAGGAGCCATGAAGCTTACGTCTAACGGCTGAAGCTTGTGGGTACAATGTGGCGGAAAGCAAAGTATTATGATCCCATTGTCACGAGCAATGTCAATAACTGCCAAGTTTTTGACGTGTGTTGCATGTCCATCAAGCAACAGAAGAACTGGTTCGTCTTTCGAAGGTTTTGCGTTACTGATAAAGTGCTGCATCCATTCTAAAAATATTTCTGCTTGCATCCAGCCACTAGGGTGGCATATAGCAATTGTCCCTGGTGGTGCACCTTCGATAAGTTCTTCCTTCATTCTTATTCTTGGGAATATCAATAATGGTGGAACATAATGTCCGGCTGCCGAGAAACAAAGCTCCGCCGTTACCAATTGTCCTCGCTCTGCTGACGTCAGAGCACCAACCTGCCTCCTGCCTTTCTGGGCCAAAACTTTAGACTGTGTTTTAGGCACAGATGTTAGTCCCGTTTCATCAACGTTATAGATACGTCCTGGTTGGAATTTGTAGGTTTCAAAACAGCTGGCCAGAATTTCATAAAATTTTGAAACAGCGGTTTTATTAAACCCCATTGCCCGTGCAGCTGAAGTTGCTTCCGGTTTTCTGAGTGACAGATCAGGATGACGTTTCATAAAACAACTTAGCCAATCAGGTCCTGCAAGTTTCTCCTCGAGGTTGAAATTATGTTTGAGTCCGTTTTTCTCAGCTAACTCGTAAGCAAGACGCCTTACATCTTTCGTTGTGAGACCAAACAAGCGGATCTCCATGAACTTTATATGCTGTACAAGTTCCCTTTCTTGGTTCTCGGTGAACACACATTTGAAGTTTCCCATCCCTAAAACCAAATATTTTAACATTAGTAGGCTAGGAGTACAATAAAGTAAATACTATAATTTATATTAAAAACTTGTCAGCCTAACCTTTTCTAGCTGCTACTTTTACTGAAGCTCCAATTTTGGCTTTTTTTACACGATCTTCAAGAGTCGACTGAGGTAAATCATAAGCAAAAGATGCCTTCTTATAGCTCATATTTCCTTGAATAACTTCATCAATTGCTTTCGCCATATTCTCCTCGGACCAATTTTGGCGATTACTTATACGAATATATTTTCGTGGCATGTTGAGTACTTAGCCTGAAAATAGTTTAAATTTTAGTATTGTTCATTACAATTATAACTTATATAATATACATAATATAGTTGTAAGCTTCACTAATTGAAACAAACGAAATAAAAATAATTAAATAAAACACTGTATGCTTGCAATAATTATTAATCATAACAAATCTATCACATTACACCAAAACATCAAAAATAAATTATTTCGTATAAAATAACTATCGCAACGAACATTTCTTTAACTTCAGGAACGTTCCTGTTCATTTGAACAAGTTAGCTTATAACATTACATTAATGACCAAAGTAACAAATAATCACGGGGTGAAACCGGGCACCCGGCAGAACTAGCGGGGTAAAACCAGGTACCCGATTTTACCCCGCCGGTTCTGCCCCAAACGCTTAATTTGGTTTTAAACTCTCACAACAGGAAAATTCTAACCCAAAATTGAGAATAATAATATCTGGGTAAAGCTAAGAGAAGTATCTTTCTATTGTACTCACCACGAAATGCCAAAAATGATGTCTTCTCTGTTTGTAGGTATAAAGTAAAAACCATAAAATAAGATGAAACTAAACAAAAAACACGAATATACTGTAACTTGAACAAAACTCGTCCTATCTTCACAAACCTTTTCTCTGTGACTGACACGGGTATAAAGAAGAAATTCCTACCACTCCCGTTAGATTCCCCCACCCCCCAGGCACAAATTCAATGGCACCCGCTTCCACCCCGGTACCCGGTTCTACCCCTCCTTCCCCTATATTTAATTTATGTTTAGGCTTGAAGTATGTGAAAAACATGCTGAACAAGTTACATTTAAAACTACATTATTTACATCACCCAAATTATAGGAGTGTCTCATCAGAAGTAGCACTAACTTAAGTTATCTTTAGAGTCTGTTCATTATATTTAATTGGTAGTTTCTGTTGCAGAATTATTTGGAACATAAAATAATGTTTGAATCGCATTCCACCATTTATTTTTATTCTCATTCATTAAATGTGAATCTTCTAAATAAAGTGCACAAAACTTAATGTTAGTACGAAAATATCACAAGTCTTTTTTGAATAAATCATTTTATTATGCTTAATATGAGCACCTACATTTTGTTAAATCAATTTTTGATAATAGTAAATGACTTACGAACCAACGTATTAGTTATTACTAACTTAAAAAAACTCAAAATTTTAATTTACCAATGATAACTTTATAGCCCCAATGCGAATCAAACCAGGGTTCTTGTTACAATATTTGAATAAAGAAAAACAAATAATAGTTAAAATGTGATTAAGTAAGGATAAAGTAATTAGTTTAAATGTCAATTTAATTTTATAAATGATAAGTAATACAACATGTATTACTTAAGCAGGCGCATGGGATATTTCATGCCCCAAAAACGAGTTTGTTTAAAAATTCTTTAATTTGCAGAAAATTAAATACATTTAATTCCAACAACACAATCCGAAGCGTATAACCCAAACCGGTAGTAAGACGTGGTGCTAAGTATTTATTTTATTTAACACCATCCAATAGTCAAGGTCATACTGTAGGAATAGAATAAATTAACATATTCTTCAGGCAATGGACAGTGCTACCACACTAACAAATACAAGATAGGGGTACTTTTATACCCAAGCACGCCCACTCGAGGGTTAAAGTGTTCCCATGTTTAGTTTTAAGTTATGTGAATTTTGTGATATAAGGAAAGTATTAAGTCATATGAGAATGATGTCTCCTGAATTTAGTTAAATATAAAGTGTTCTTTAAACTATACTATATAATACACAATTTTGCCTTTAAGAAAATTATAGTTTTATAATCAGTGTTTAAGTTTTAATATGACTACACACCAGGGGCGGATCCAGATCATCTTCATGGAGGGAGGCTCATAATTATAAATAACATAATTACTTACAATGTTAGTTTTTTGTTTAAAGCAATTAAAGAACTTTTCAATCATATTTGATCTTATGCATGTTTTAAACCGTGATTATCCTCTTTTTTTTTTTAAATCATATAGTTTTTATAAACCATTTGGAGTGGCCCTCCTCAACAATTTTTTGAAAAATGGTTCACTCTAGAAGCTATGAGTAGTCTTTGACTTTTTTTTTTAATGAGATTCTTTTATAAATTATAAGCCACTATTTAAAGTGTTTCTACCTAGACATTTTTGAAATATGGATGTCCCTTGAAGCTCTTTAGAGCGATCCTCACCTTAATTGTTTAGGATAGTTGGATAGCATTAGAAGATAATCTTTGAAGTGGTCTTCCACCAACAAAATTTTGAAAATTGAATTATTTCAGAAACTAGGCTATTTGGGGTGGTCCTCGCCTAAAAATTCTTCAAAATGACATGCCTCTAGAAGCTATTTAGAGTTTTCCTCCCCTATACATCTATGAAATTTGTATGACTTTGGAATCTATTTAGAGCTTTCCTCCCCTGACTTTTTGTGCCAGTTAGATACCTCTAGTCTAGTAGTTATTTGAAGCGGTCTTCTCTGGCAAATTTTTGACAAAAGAATGCATCTAGAAGTCATTTGGAGTTTGATTTAAGGCCATCTTTCAGCTTCATATTCGATAATATCAGAGGATTTGAAATGTATCTACTGGGGGGGGGGATTTTGGGGGGGGGGATTTATTCCAGGGAGGTACAAGTAATTTCCAGGGGGTAGAGTCCTCCACAGTTTCGCTGCTCCTGCTGTCCACATATACGCTGTATTAGGTATTCATGGATGAACTTCTCTCAGGTGATTATTAGTCTTCTTTGATGTGTGGTAGTCTATCATCTCTATGCTGAACAATGTTTGTTACTCGCTATGCACTAAAAATATTCTTACATGAAAACGAATATTTTTTCCACACTTGCGTGAGTCATATCGAAAATTGAATGTGGACGAATAACGCATGTGTGGTGTGGCTCCTGCTTAAGAGGTGTTTGCGAGTAAAAAAACAACAAATTGTATAATTTATCTGTGCTATTTTTTCTTTCAAAAATTTGGGAACTTTCATTTTGTTATTTGTATTAATTTTCTAACTTTCACAGGGGAGTCAACTGACCCTTAACCCCGCCCTCCCGGCTCCCTCTAATCCACGCCCGCTACACCCACCATCTTGTTCACAATGTAATAACATTTTACTTGAATCCAACACTCACATACTGTCAGTGTATACAGTTGGCAATACTCTAGTATATAGCCTTGGCGCATACATAGAGTAAAATAAAATCAATACTTTATGATATTCACTTTTTGTATTTCTCTTTGTGGATTTGTAAAGTTTAGTTATTAAATAGGGTACTCTTATGAGTTAAGATGTTACATAATAACTTAAATAGTAAAACCATATCAGGGGCTCAGAACATCCCATCACAAATAAACATTTTTACACTTTTCTCGTCACAATACATTTCCTCAGTTTTGTTGTTTAAACATATGCAAAATCATATTTAGTTACATATAGTGTAGTTTATTTAAAGAACATTTTCTAAAAATCATTATCAGTTTAATGTTGATTTTTTTTTAAATAGCGATTTATCATAAAAATGTAAAGTTAGATATCAGCATTAAAACTTTAAAGAAAAATACTATGCCATGTCAAGGCCTATTTTGCAAGCCATCACGTGCAGCTATTGAATGATGCATGACCTCACTGTTGTGCTTGCAGAACATAGAAGACAGTGTATTTTCCAACATATGACAGGGTAATTAGTAATTTTAGTCGGTTGTTTTCTTTTGAAACAAGAACAGATAAATATAGACATACTAACCTATTGATAACAAAAGTTTATTATTTGTGCCCCCAAAAAGAATACTAATGGCATCTTGGCCAAGAGGGAAAAACAAGTAAATATCAGGATTAATTCAAAAGCAGTGACATCTAAGTTAAATTTCGGGAATACTGGAGTTTCATGTAATGTGTTTGATGTATCTATGCTCTATGTAGTTTGTTTTTTCACCACACCCAACTAAATTTTCAGGTGAAAAACATTTCCCCTACAATTTTGGAGTAGAATTGAGAAAGATGGTTATTTATAAGAAATGTACTCACATTAATGTTGGGAGAAAGAGGAAGAATTTAAAAAAATAAGAACCACCCTAAATACACCCACCCAGGATTAGCTAAACTTCCTGTTACTGGTAAATGAGACTCGGTTGAGCCTGCCAGTGCATTTATGCTGATAAAAAAAGACACACAAAATTGTAATCTTGTACTAAATCTTATATCTGAGAAATAATAATCTTGTCTGAAACTTAAATAAATGCATTTACATTATTATTTTGTCCAGGTGATATAAAAATAATCCATTTCATTATGTTAAGTCTTTTTTAAAATTTGAAATATAGCTATGGTATAGTGCATGGTAGTTTTGAGAGTCTATAACAGGGCTATATAAACATACATAAAGTTTGGTGTGGCTTTTATTAGTTATATAGCTTGTTTAGTTAAGCGAAATAATTTGTTTATATTTTGCCACACTGTGTGCCACACAGGGATTGACATGGGCATGACATAGATGTGCCAAAGGTGTGCATAGCTGCACTCCTCTCTTGTGTGTTGTGTCTATATTTACTACCATATGATACACTTATGTGGTATTGTACAGCCATGCAACATATACCGTGTGATCTCAGATATGTCTTGCAAACCAAGGTTTAGTAAAAGTTGTGAAATGTTTCATTATTAGTCACAATAAAATGTGTTAAATGTTTCATTATTAGTCACTTTATGCTGGTATTTTATTGATTTTAATTTTTAAAAACAAGCTTGGGGGAGTGGGGGGTGCAGCTTTAGATTGCTGATTCTTATCATTTAAGTGGACTGCATAGCCATTAATTAGTAAAATAAAACATAATAGTTTTTTATATTGCTGCATTGTGATATCTCAAGTAATTTTTCATTCTGAAAAAATACCCTGTTTAAACTGATCTTCTAAACCATCTTTTTTTTTTTTTAATTGGCTACATTTACATTACGATGGGAGGTTGGATACAGAGGAATGGATGTGGATGGTCTAGAAGTAGCAGCTCAGACTACCTTAACACTTTAAGTTTGACTCAAGAATTAAATATTTGTGCCTTAGCACAAAGGTTCCGGGTATAACTATTTTGTTCATACGTAGCTTTCCATTCATATTTATTACATCTCCTTAGTTCAACAACACAAAGATCGGTTTGATGCGATTTATACTCATCTAACGCTGGGCATGCACTTAGCCGTTTGGCTGATTAGAGTGGCCTGAACCATGTGGTATAAATCCCATGTACTAGGGGAGTTGAGAGAATGTGGTAACTCTCCGTTGTCTTCCACACTTAATTTCTATGAGCAAGAGTGAAAAGGGATACCATTTTATCTGGGAAAGGTATTTTCACATGCCTTTCAAGGTTATTTTAAATGCTACAATCTAAATGGGACCGATGGATTTACTTCCCCTTTAAAGGATGTTGTGCTACGGATTTTGATAAATTAATAAAAATAAGTTGACCTTGGCTGGGTTTAAACCTACTAACATCGGGTCCTGAGGCGAGCAATTTACCCCTAAACCACTGAGGTAGACTGTTATTTCATATTGGCCATTATATATTAATTTTCAATACAAAACTTTTTATTGAAACTTATAATACAGAGAAAGACAATTTATCTATTAAACTATTATAGATTACCTGTTTGTGACACTGACTTTTCAATTTTAAATATAAATTATTTCATGTTATTAAAATGATATAAACATGTGTTTACAAATTAATACAATACTCATAGGCCAGTAGATATTTTCATTTGAGGGTATCGAGTTTATATGTTCATTGCCACAGATATCATAAAAACTATTTAATCCATTTTCAGTACATTTTGTAAAAAAACTAATATTCACACATTCATATTTTTTAGGTACTACATCAAATAAATCGTGGACAGTTCAAACATTAGCAAATAGCTGAAAATTAATTATTATTTAAAATCATTAAAAATTATCTGTATAATCTTTTAAATAGTCCATATACTCACATACACTACTAAGATTTCCACAAAACTAATGTCTAAGGAAATTATATCACTCTTGTAAACATAACATATTTACACTGAACAAATTTAAACTATCATATATATTGAGGTTAAAAACTCTGGTGGTCCTTTTCAAATTAGTCCAATATTATAAAAATACAAATCGATTGACAGATTTATTTTAAATTTAATTTTAATCCATAAAATTTAAAATCTTTACATGTGTTTATGACTATGACGGATTTTTTTATCATATTGATTTATGATACCTTTGTATGTGGTAGCCTAGGCACAATGATTATGGCATATATGGTAATATATATAAGTGTATCAAGTTTGTTAATAATGGATTACACCGTTTTTTAGGGGAAAGCCAACTTTGAGCATCCTTTTCATGTCTTTAAAAAATGTAGTAGAGATTTTATTTCTATATTCTTAAGCTTTATTTGAAACACAGAAGAAATTGTATTTTATTTATTTTATTTTTTAAGTTTGATACCCCCAGGATGAATCCATTATAAACATAAATTCTTACAAGAATGTATCAATTAGGTATGAACAATCTATTTTTTCAAGTGTTAAAAGGATACACACAAAGGTCAAATATTGTTAATAAATTTATTCTAACGTTATAAACAAAATTTTCCAATTTCTTGAGTATCCAAAAAGTTAATATGATCCCTGATATTAAATGAATTTTGAACAAATGACCTTTTAAATATTCGCTAATATAGACTTAAGGGATTTGAAGAAGTACATTTATAATAATTTAAATAAAAAGTTAATTGGACACAATATAAGTCAAAAATAGCATAGTATGTCAAAGATGCAGCCCAAATGCCTTTATATGATGACTGCTTGAACTTTATGAATTTTACAATACACACAGTGAAAAATATGCACAGTATAAATTAAATAATCTGTTTCTATTTAGAATTTTCATATGTGATTCATTTGAGTAATACGTTTCTTTAGCCATATATAGTTAAAAAAAACAAGTAATTATATATCATTAAAATTAATTTTAGTTTTCTTAGGCTTGTAGCTAATATTTTGATATGAAAAATATAAGATGTATCTTTATTTCTAAACTCTGTTTAAAAATACAAACTAAATAATTATGACAGGAAACAGAACTGTAGAAATCTAGTACATTTTAATGTCATCAAAGCTTGTAAAGTTAAATAATATCTTTATAATAAAGTGATAAAATTATGTATTGAGCTATTCTCAATTTAAATATAATAAAAGGTGTTGTTGTTTACAGCAAGCATACCATGCAGCCACAGTGATTCGACAAATGCAAAGGATGGCTCTAAGCAGTAATACCAACAGTTCGGGACGAAGTAATGTGCTGGATAACAACACTCAGCGAAACGATGCAAATGGAGCTCCAGGCAGCAATTAATACAAGTTGCTTTCCAAATAAGTAAAAGTTCATGGTCCCTGTCATTTTTAGGCCATTTTTTTGTAAAAATATACAATCTCTGTTTAAGGCCTTAATTATTATTTTTCTGTCTGTTATTAACATTCAAAATACACGTGGGTGCTTTCTTAAACTTCTCTCTTTTACTTTGTGAGATAAAATGAAAAAGATTAAATGATGTGAGATAAATGTTTTTCATCTTATTTTTGTCACTTTGTGGCCATTGAGTTTGTGAATGTTACGTTTATTTGAGTGATATTATATAATTGCATGTATAAATCAATATGTATAAAAGGAATAAAAAGGAAGTTTAAATGTACTTTACCAAATATTAATGATAAATATTCTTCATTTTTGCTGCTGCGAACCAACCATATCTAGGGCTGTGCAAAGTGCGAATGTAGGAGTAATATAACTAGATTTCGATAATTTTGAAAAGAAACTGATATTTGCATTTAATCAACATGTCAAAACTTTAAAAGTCTTGCAAAGAAAGATTGCCGTTATATAATTCATAGGGAATTCCACATTAAAATTTTAAAGTCATTTAAAATATGAATTGTATTAATGGCCTCCAGCATAATATATATTTGGTGTTCGATGGAGTTTGAATCACTAAGCAGAATCTGTTTCATCCAATATTTAAAACTTATTCTCAGAAGCTACATAAAAGTTTAGTGGACTTATCTACCTGGTTAGTTAAGAGATTTTGTATTATTATTTAAAAAAATAGCTATTAGCATTTGACAAATTTCAATTATTATTATTATTATTAGTTTTATTTTTTTACAATTCAATCACTTGTTTCGTGTGAATTCTGATTAAAATTTCTCAATTTAGGCAAAGCTCAAAATTTAAATTAATATTCTAACCATTCCTTCAAGTATTAAGTTTGTTGTATTACATGAATATCATACTGTCCTTTTAATATCTTGGCTCATTGAGCTTATCATAATTGCCTGTAAGACATCTGTACTGCATTATAACATAGCAACCTATAACAGAAAATAATTCTACTCTGCATGTTTTCAATTCCCCATTCTTTATGTCTATTATATATTTGACAAACTGTGTAAGTAAATAAAGGAATGGTGTATAACAAAGTTTCCTACGATTTTAAACAATAAGTTTTGTTATAATAGTCTTTGGATGTTAATTTTATAATTTACATTTGTTGGCTTTGCATTTGAAGAAAAGTGTTTATCATTGTGTAAATATTGTAGAGCAACTTTCAACCAAATGTATTTTATTTACAAATTGTATACAAAATTATTTACGATAATATTAAACCTAATACAAATTATATTCAAATCTATAATAATCAACATTAAAGAAAAAAAAATTGGTAAACTGAAAGATTTAGCCCTTTTTCGGCATATTTTTAAATTTGTGATGAAATGTGTTCATTAAATACATAACTTATAAATTATGCTATAGATATAAAGTCTTAAATAGAACCCCTTTACTAGAGAAAAGGACAAAATTTAATAATTCAGTCAACTGTCGATTAGTTGGGAATAAATTTTGTTGGCACATTTACTATCATTAAAAAATTGTTTATTTTACTACCCCATTCTGTGTGTCAAAAATACACTCAAACTATTGAACACTACTATGAACTGTCTTAATGTTTGAACTTATATTTATGAATTATTATTATCAATGGCTGGTAGGGGAGAAATTCTAGAGTGGATATCATACAATGAAACAATGGCCTTCTAATCATAGACATAACAGTAAAACTCAAATTTTTTTATATTCTGGTAGATTTTAGCTGTGGTTTGTATATATTTAGTAAAGTATAAAGTATACATGATTACTATTTTGTTTAGTTTTAAATTCATATTGAGCATCAACAGATATATTCAGGATAATTCAATTTGAAATTGGCTTTGAATGGTTATGTGATGTCTATTTTAACAGGTGCTCATAGTCAAGCAAAATAGGAAGCAGTAGGGTATTATAAAAACTGTTAAGACTACCAACAAGATTCAAACACAGTGCCACAATAGCAGTTGTTGAAGCAATGATTCACTATTAATGGAGGGTTTAGTCTGTAAGAAAAAATTTTAATGAAAATATAATCAAAAAACAACACTTATACCCATCATTCCTTGTTCAGATAATCGAAAGTTGACTGTAATAATATAAATAAGACTAAGAAAATATATATTCAAGTTGTTATTCTTTAAGAAAATAACTTTCTGGACTAATTGAAAATCATTAGAATGAATCAATTTTCCAAAGAACAAATGCTCTTTGTTGCATTAAAATATTTGATTTTACAAATTTTTGTTGGTGACGTTATTAAAACAATATGTGCAAAATGAATATTGGTTACTTTTTTATTGATTAACCTTATAGCCTTCCCTATTCCTGGAATTTATTAATTTGTTGATAGTTATATAAGTACACCTACCCTTCAGTTTGTGAATGTAGTTCATTTTCTGAAAGCCCTTTGTAATGCAAAAATACATAAATCAAAAATATTATTTCCACTTAATTATATGAGAATGAATCACCCATTTAAAATTAAATATCAAATGTATGTTTTTTAAATCTCCTTGAAGTCTATAAGCAAAAACATTTCATTATATTAAACATGTCCTCAAGGTCAAACAAACTTGTTAAGCATGAGATAATTATTAAACAGTTAAAACCACCAAAAATATTCAACCACATTGCCATTATAGCAGCTGTTGAAGCAATAATTCACTAATGATCTAGGACAGGGGTAGGCAACCTTTTAATAGTCTTGTGGTGAAGTAGTACTGTAAAGTCGCTCAGCGTGCCAACCAAATTAAGCCCACCCAAATTGTTTATATTTTTATTCTAGTTAATTAGTACAACTATTAAAACAAATTTAAGTTGATCTTGTAACATGTTTCTATTTTGAATGCATTCAATAACTATGTTTTCTCAAATATTTAATATATTAATATACATCAGAATAGACACTAAAACTATAAATGTATTTTGCAAAATTTAATTTCTGAAGACATTATTTTGAAATAAAACAATTGAATCATTGAAACATACACATTATTAAAATTATTATATCAGTGGTTTTAATTAAAAATAAAGGTTTTATATTACTTTTATCTAAATTGCTTAGCATGCCATTTAAAATCATTCCGTGTGCCACTCTTCGCACGCGTGTCATATGTTTCCGACCCCTGACCTCGGGAATGGTCTGTTTGAATTTTAATTTTAAAAAATATATATAGTTGAAGATAATCATGAAGCTCGGTAGGCCTGCTGGGTAAGTATTTTAAACAAGAGATGCTTAGCCTTAGAAACATTACATTATTTAGATTAACCAAACAGTCACTAAAAATTGTTCCTAATCATGAAAATTGTTGCACTGTAAAAGTAGATAGCTACATGTGTTTTTGTTATATTTCACTTTGCTTTATTACCTCGTATGCTTTAAGGTTTAACAACTCTTAGCCACTATTGAGCTTTTATGGTTCAGTGATCATGATGCTGTAAATAAAAATACAAGTGAGAATTTACAGTAGAACATAAGCGCTAATCCGACTTCTTAGCTAACACTGCTCAAAAATAGCACACCTTTGGTTTTTGAACACTAAATTTACTATATCATTAAATGTTGTTTGTAAAAAGAAAATATGTATAGATATCTGTTCTCTGTAAAATCCAAATTTCATGGATTGATCATTTGTAAACCAAAGGAATGGTATATAATGAAAATGTTTTTGAGTACATAGCTACTAGATATGTTCAGAATTAATCTTTGTCGAGTAATATATTGTATGGTATATTTGCTTGCATACTATAAGGTTGCTTATTGTCTAGTTGAACTTTTAATTCAGAGGCTATCCTATGGGTCCTAAGAGATGTATTGATCATGACTGCGGAAGAGAACCAACTGAAACCTTTGTTAATTTTATAGGAAAAAGGAACTGAATTACCTTGATGCTTATTATGCCTATAAAAGCTGCTGATACTGCAAACATTATATCTACAGTAAGTTGTGATTACATGTTGGACGGTTTCTTCAAATCAATGAATATCTATTTTTTGGAAGTATTTGCTGAATTAATCCTTCTCATCACGTGACCAAGTACTTTAATCATATCTGTAAATATGAATCACAATAGAGATTGCTTTCTCGAAATCAAATGACATTGACAGCATGAATCCCAACTTTACAAAATTTCTCAATGTTTAAAAATTATCAGATTTAGGATGAGTCTTGTTAGAAGAATAAACATACTTTTTTAAAATAAGACAGAATTAATATGGCTCTAACATCAATCCATAGAAACTTGAAGCCTCTTTAAGGACCCAAACCCATTTATTTTACTGCAGATATTAAGTTTATTAATATCATTCCAGAAGCGAACAACAATATGTATATGGGTCTGAGCCACAGTTTTTATGCTCTCATTAGATGAAATCCTGCAATGTAAGCAATGCTTAACCACATTAGCCACTTAATTTAGAAAAAAAAGAGCAAGTCCATACAAAATGACATACCCAAGTTTTTCTTAATGCATTTGGAATTTCTGGACAATATCACTACCTATAGAAAAACATTACTTTGAAAAGCAGATAAATATTACCAGAAGAATGTGTCAGTGTTTGATTAATAACCCATAATATTTCACCATGAGACATTCTTTATTTGACAAGGACACTTTGAATAGAACAATATGGCTTAGTTTTGAATTTCAAACTACTTCATGGTCATTTGCACTAGAATGGACACCTTCTCCATGTAGGCCTATAAATGACACTACATTTTTGGCTGAAGGGGCCAAGTCAAATATTATTTTGCTCTCACTAGCATTAGAAATATCAATAGTGTTTAAATTATAATCATCAGGGGTCTCAAGATATTGATATAAACTGTTGTAGCCAACATTTCACTCAATGAAAAGAGGGTTAATATTTTTTCCAGTACCTGATTTAAAATTTAAACATATTTCCATTATTAGTAGACACGATATATATATATGCACAATTTTTTAAATTAAAGTTATCAGGCTGATAAGTATTTATTGAGACCCACATCTCAACTAAGTGTGCTTGATAATTTGTTTCTTTATATTAGTTATGATTATTTAAGATGTCAACATTTAATCACATTCAACCTCTCCTTGGAACTGATCTGTATATTTTAATTTTTGTCATTCTAAAAAAACTAAGATTTGAGAACTTAACATAATTGTAAAAGTAGTCCTTTTTTTTTTCTTAAATATAGCGGTCAAGAAAGTCATATAGTGCGAGGTGATTTCTCAGTTCAATACTATCAACCCCAGCTTAGATTTTACTTGTTATTGTTTCCATACCTTAAAAATAATAATCAAATGCTACATAAAAATATAAATTATAAAAAATAGATTGATACTAAATACGAGGCACGTCCAGAAAGTAGGAGTACTCGATTTTTTTATTTAAAAAAAAAATTCTATTTTAAACAGAATTACAGGATTTTGTTGGTAAACATGTCAGTTATTTCTCCAGGTAGTCGCCTTCCCGTTCTATGCAGGTTGTGAGCTGTGGCACAAGCTTTTTGAGCCCTCTTCAAAGAATTCTCTCGCTATCTCCTTCCAGTTCAGGACCTCTTGTTTCACCTTCTCGTTGTTGAAATTTTTTTCCCACCCATGTGAGTCTTCAGGGAGGTGAAAAGATGAAAGTCTGAAGGCGCTAAGTCAGGGAAGTATGCGGGGTGGTTCAAAATGTACCAACCGAATGAGTCCAAAAGCGCTTTGGTGGCGTTGGCTGTGTGCGGGCGGGCGTTGTCATGCAACAAGTGCACTTCCTACGTCAGCATTAATCGTCTCCCCATGAGGGAGAAATTTGATCAAAATGATCCCTTTTCGGTCCCAAAACATAATGGCTATGATTTTTTTTGCCCGAAATTGAGGTTTGAATTTTTTGGCAGATGGGGAACTGGTGTGCCACCACTTTGATGACTGTATTTTTGTCTCAAGAGTGTAATTAACCACCCAGGTTTCATCTCCAGTCACACTCGAGCTCATAAAATCCTCACCTTCCAATTCAAATAACTTAAGGAACTCGCGAGCGCTAGCAACCCGATTCACTTTATGCTGTTTTGTCAATTGTTTTGGGACCCATTTTGCACACAATTTTCAAATTCCCAGCGTTTCTGTAATTGTTTTGTGTAAGTGAGATCTGGAGAGTTGTGGAAACATCGCAGAATATTCATCCACTGTCAATTGGCTGTCTTCCCGAACAGTTTTCTCAATTATTTGCACCAACTCATTAGTCAAAATGGAAGGTCTTCCACACCTGTGATCATCATAAACATTCATTCTGCCTTAATTAAACTTACGACACAGCTTAAACATATTCGTTCGGTTCATAACACCTTCGCCATAAATAGTTTTGATCCGTGAAAACATTTCAGTCTGTGTTTTTCCTTCAGCGAGAAGGAACCTGATGACAGTGTGCGCCTTGCACTTGGCAAGATTTCTTATCAACATATTTCACACAAACGGACACTACAAGGCGAGTTTTCATACTAACGAGGTCCGCCTGTGCTCATTGTGTTCAGAAGAACCCCCACTACCACACAGTGTTGCCAACCCAGGGAAAAAATTTCTCACAGCACGAGAGGGAAACCAGTACTCTTACTTTCTGAATATGCCTCTTACTAAAACAATGAAATTAAAAACAGTACACACTTGGATTTTATACTCAGGATGGAAGTCATTTCTACTAATGGTTTGAGACAAATGATTGTGATTTTCAGGTCAGTGGTTTCAAAGTGTTTATCCTATTACTTTACTAAGCCCAATGTGGGACATTCTCTCATTTGAGACAGTAATAATAAAGTGTATGAAACTACATTATAATAAATCTAAAACATATTTTTTGTGGTATTGTATTATTTAAACTGATGTATGCTTATAATTATAACATCATAAAATACCTACTCAGTCTAACTAGCACACAATAAATACTTAAAATATAAATTAATATTAAATTTAGAATATTACTTTGATTATACTTAATCTGAAGTTATTATGTAATGAATACAATTATCAAAATATTTTTTGCACTGCATCCTACTACCTGTTCACTGTTCAGGTTATATGCATGTGTAAAAATTACTCTGATAAGTTAGTGGAAATTTAAAGGAAGTGTATCCTAATTGTTTGGAGGAAGAGTGGAAAACCATTTAGGAAATAAAAACTCACTGCGTATAGCCAAGATTTGAGCCCTACCTTAGGGTCATATGCATTCTAGTATATTGTGAGAGTGATGCTTTAGAACATTCCCCCACCAAAGCGGGTCAATTGATGTGTTAAGGGTGTGCATACTAAACGTGGATATCTACAAGCAGTATATTTTTTATTGAATAAACATGTTAATCCAATTACCTAGTTTTTTTAATATAAAATATTTTCAGGTTTATAATCTATGTTTTTTATGCCACAAAGTAAATGTTTTATTTTATTCTTTAGGATTATTGCTGACTTTATTAGCTGTTCAGTTCATTTGTTTATAAGCTGTTTCTTTAAATTGTGTGTTCTATTTTCCATTCGTTTTGGTGGCTGTTAAGATTTTGATTTTACTTATGTTGTCAGATAATTTCAACAACATAAGTTGTTCAAGAACTTTAAAATATTTAAGATATATTTTTTATATAACCAATAGGCCTAAGCGTGTCTCTTGAAAAAAAACAAGTCATGCCAAGACCACAAATATACTTGAAGATTTTAATTTTAGTTTACAAACTTATCATTGAATTATTTACTATTTAATTAGAAAAACTGCAGGTTCACAGAATAACATAAATGCCTTCATCAGTAAAGGAAAGTTTAAAACTGATTGAAGGATGAGAAAAAACTATTCTCATTTTTATTTATTTATTAACTGTATGAAGTTACTTTGTTTCTTTCCTAAATTAGAGAATATGCAAAAATAAACATATCTGTAATTACTAATTAGTATTTTATTGCCACCTAAGATGCTACATATAACTTTAAAATTAAAATTAAAATAGTTGCAATTGACTAATAATTTTGTATCACCAGCCTAGATATCAAAGATTGAATATCACTACGCTGACCAATAATTCCTAACTATGGAAAGATTCAGCAAGTTTGAACAAGATGGAGTCTTCTTAGCTAGTTCTGGACCTATTTATTAGCTCGACTGGGCCATATCTGAAGCCTCCCTAACATTATTCACAATGTTTAGATTTTGATCAAAATAGTTTTTTTCTTAAGATACGCGAAAAAAGTTCATGTTTTTATCAATTTTTATGGTAAAACTTTTTTTGGGCAAAACAAATCAAATATTGCTTCAATAAGAGCTAAATTTTCTTCACATGATGACCTCAAGAGTTCTTAAATATGTATCAAGTGTGTCCTGGAATTTTATGACAAATTTTTCTCTTCATTTAAAAAGTTTCTCATCTAATGCCGCTATGCTAGTGATAGATATGAAACAATTGTTGATATCACCATGTGAATAAAATTAAACTCTACATTTCTACTACCCGCCTCAGTGGCGTAGTTGGCTAACGCGCTGGTCGTGTTGAGCTCAACTGCTGAGGACGGGGAGATCGAGGTTCAAATCTCTGTCGGGTGAACTGGGGGTGGTTTTTCCTAAATGGTTTTCCACTTTCCCTCCACGCAAATGCGGGTTCATTTCCTCTAATTCACCCTTCCCAATTCCTATTCCATTAGCGTAATTAGTACTTAAAGCGTATAAAGCAAACGGGTGGTAAGACGGTCTTGCTACCTGTTTGGGCTGTATGCTAATGGGTTAGGAATTGAGAAGGTTGAATTTAAATGAAGTGAATCTACTTTTGTGTGGAGGGAGAGTGGAAAACGATTTAGGAAAAAACCACCCCCAATTCACCCGGCCGAGATTCAAACCTCCATCCTCCGCAGTCTTGCTTAACACGAAACTAGTGTGTTACTAACTACACCACTGATGCGGGTCACAAGAATATAAAAAAAAACACCTTTAGTATCAAACTATAAATCAAATATAAATGGAATATCATAACACAACATACTGCAGGACAAGGGTTATATAAGCATATTCCTGACTGTATAGCAAATACCTGCATCAGTGAGCATACATACTAAATTTCAGACTCATCTAGTTTAGTTTACCGATGACAAGAAGGTTGGTGATTAAATTCTGGCTGGGTGTACTGAGAGTAGATTTTCTTAAATGGTTTCACCCACTCCCTTCATCCAAATTAGGTTATATCTTCTTTAATTCTACTTTCCTCATCCAAACCCAACTAGTGCAGTGTAGTTAAATTCTTATAGCCCATACAGTTAGTAATACGTGGAGTAAAACATAAACAGATAGGTAGCAAATTGAAGTTGTACAAATCTCAAATAAGATTTTGGTGGGAGGGAATAAGGTGAATTGACTACCTTACATTGAAATCCAAACTCACTCTTAAATGCTATCCTTCTATAGACAATGGTGTTCGAAGAGATATTTTGATAATACTTTTTCTAGACTTGGGTACAAACCGATATTGTTTTCGGTATTAAGTCCTCGAGGTTCTAATAAATGAGCTAGCTGGTCGTAAATTATCTTGTACCTCCTAGCAAGGATGTTGATCTTTTCAATATGAAAACCTCTGTTATAGGAGTTAGGGATGGAGGAACTGCAAATAAGAAAGAGATTTTCTCCTCATATTCTTTCACTATACCATTGGTCTATTGCTAAGCCATTAACATAAATTTTGGTGAAAGTAAATTACCTGTTAAATCTGCTCAAAATGGTGCTAGTGGATGATATAAAACCACAATGACTCAATAATGAATAAAAAACCTTAGACCTATAAAAGAAATTAAAAGAACACAGTTAAAGCTCAGGAAATACGTCATACCAGAGATAAAAATCACTTAACACCGTCTACTACAATTAAAAGAAGCCCTCTTGCCTCCCACAGTGTTTACTCTAAAAAGGTGGTAAATCTGTGTACCAAATAAATGTTGATATATTTGCCTAAAATGCAGAATCATAGCAAACATATTTTATTAAGTGTGGTATAACGTGTTAAAAATATGAACTATTACTTTACAATTATTTATTTGGTGTAATTTTTACTTAAACTATACTAAGTTAGCTGAATAAATAATGATTGTGATCTAGAATATTTTTTTAAACGGTTGGCATAGTGCTTTGCTTGCTCTTTGCTTGTACCAGGCCCTATGGTTGTAAAATCCACAGCCATTGGTCAAGGCTTGCTTGCTTTATTTCGGGAAGCAGGCTTGGGATTCATAAGCTGGTATATTAGATCACTTAAAAGAATTAGACATAACACATTATAAATGGATCAAATAGCCATGCTATTATATTTTTTAGTTATGGATATAACCCCATTTAAATATAATATTCTGTAAATTGAAAAATTACACCTGGACACAAGAATCAAGCCTGGGACCTTTTGCTTAATACACCAATGCTCTATCTAACCACAGAAATATCCAGGAGTTTTTCGGTGCTCAGGGTCATTTTTCCTCATATTTTAATAGTGTCTGGTATGGACGTGTGGAAATCGTCAGCTAGATATGAGTGATCAATTAAGATCACAAACTATCAGATAATACAGCCATCTTCGACTTGGGAGGCCTTTATTTATGCTGCCAATAGAATAATGACAACTGTACAAATGAATGTATCATGATGCATTAAATAGTCATGATGATATATTTGTTAATTACGGCTACACCCACATGACACTGGGCATGGAATGATTCCTGGATAGCTCAGGGGTTAGAATATTGAAGTACTAATCCAAAGGTCCTGGGTTCAATTAGTGTCCAGGTGTCACTTTTCAATTTAGAGAATATGATAACTAAATGCGGCTATAAGCGTAGCTAAGAAATATAATAATACTAATAATAATATTAATAATACTTTGCACAAAGTCTTGCTACTTGTTCGGATTATACCCTTACATACTAAATATGCTGATAGGTTAGGAATTGGGAAGGTCGAATATAGAGGAAGTGAACCCACATTTGTGTGTAGGGAGAGGGGAAAACCATTTAGAAAATACCACCCCCAGTTCACCCGAGAGAGAGTCGAAACTTGATCTCCCCATCCTCGCCAGTCTAGCTCAACACAAAACTTGCACGTTAGCTAATTGTGCCACTGAGGCAGGTAATAAATATAATAACATGGCTATTTAATACATCATGATATGCACATTCATACAGTTGGTAATGTACTATTGACAGTATAAAGCTCTCACAAGTCAAAGATGGCTGTATTATCAGGATAGTTTGTGATCTTAGTTGATCCATTATATGTAGCTAACGATTTCCGCATGTCCATCATAGAATGCCTTAAAGTATGAGTGAAGAATGACCCTGTGTATGCAAAGGCTCCTGGATCGCTCAGTGGTTAGAGCATTGGTGTACTAAGCCAAAGGTCCTGGTTTTGATCCCTGTGTTGAGGTGTTAATTTGCAATTTACTGATAAAAAATACAATATTAATGGTTTATAAAATGAACAAAGGTTGGTTCTCAAATCAATAGTTTCATCCATATAGCTATAGGCATGGAGGGCAGGACTAAAATACCATTGAGAATTCGACCCTGGTGTCCACCCATATTGAATGGAATATCTTTGGCACAGGAAAACACAGAAATATTTGAAATAAAAATTTTCTTGTGTAAGTTTAATTTTTATTACAAAAATACATTTTATAATGCAAGAAACTACCCATCACCCACAATGTCCAATAACTAATAAATATAATGTAACAATATATATTTATTGAGCTAAACATTTTAGTATGAAAATTAAACTAAATCAAAACTAGGACTAAAAAGAAATTAATTATACTATGAATAAAGTATTATAAGTTAAATCTTTTAATTAAAGTAAAATTGATATTACTATACTCAATTTTCTTTTAGGTATTGTTTATTTTAGTCACTGGTTCAGTTAAGTTTCTTTATAGCCAGTCTTGCTGCAGCTTTCTTGGCCAGTGTTTTGTTTGTTCCACAACCATAAACTGTACATTTTTGTTCATGAAGCTGAAACTCCAATGACATCATAACGGTAGCTCTATATAAATTATTTGGAAATTCAGGTTCCCTAAAACAAAATAAAGGATTCTAAATAGCCACCATCAATAAAATAGAACAATGAATACATAATATACTTGGTCCGGCATAAGTCGCTTTACCGCTGCTGTTCTTAGCTCAGTTTACTGTTGGCCAAGTCAAGGTCAGTGATGGCATTCTATAAATATAACTATTAGAACATCTCCCCTCCCCTCCCTCACCCCATATTGAAATAGCATGTACAGCTTTCTTTTGCTTAGTCTGACACATAGTGTGTCATTATTAGCGCTGTTTGGTTTTAAGAATCATTATGAGAAGAAAACTTTCATCCAAACAGGGAGTGCTTTCTTATACAAAAATGGTGGCATTATAATAGTTTTCCTGTAGTAAAAACAGCTTTTGAAGACATTTTCATGATACTCAACCTCCAACTTGCCAAGCAATTTATAATCTTACTAAGAAGTTTGAGTGGACAGGTTCAGTAGCTGATTTATCGCGCTCCAGACATCCAAGGTCAATTTGTACGGTTGTAAATCTGCATATTGTGGCAGAAACTCTCATTAAGTTGCCACAAAAATCACCAGGAAAAGCATCAAGAGAGAGAGAGAGAGAGGAATATCAGATAGACATATTAGAAGAATGTTAAAAAGTTTGACAATGAAACCCATACAGGCCTAAGCTATAACAAGCCCTTCATAAAGACAATCCTGACAGGCGCCTTCAATTCTTTGAGGAGTATACAATCCAGACACAATGTTTCAAGAAGAGAAGGTAACAAAATTGGTTTCCTCGCCTTCCTCCTCTTGTTATAACCAAGAGGACTGAGAACACGCTTATTTCAGAAGGGAGTTGCCCTACAAAGCTCTAAAGAAGGTAGAAATAGTGTGGCTGTAGGTAACGAACCCAAGGATCATGAGTTATTTCCCCAAGGAGTAGTTATGGATGGGTAGCGAGTGATCCACTCACACAGATGGGTGTGAAGCCAGTAAAGCATCAGTGCAGAATTTACAAGGGTGTTAGAAAATCCTGAAGCTATTGAATTTAATGTAATTTTGGTGTGAAAGTAGGGATAGAACACATAAAATATTTATATGATCATAGCATTGGAAAAAAGTGTCGTCTACGTTTACATAGTTATTCTTGTTATTGTTCTTATTATTTAATTATAATTTTTAGTGTCTAATGTGTAAGCTTAGTAAGTGTCTGATATTTATTATTATATAGCAATCACACTATATCTAGAGTTGTTTAGGAAACATTTACAATAGCAATACAGTGACAATTTATTAAAATTATTCATAGCCAGTGGTGTAGCCCTAAGGAAAAAGGTGCCTGGGTGATCATTCCCCAAATATAAATAAAGTAATTCTATATCTAAAAGTTGTAAATACCGTATAAAATTAGATTGGGATTTTAACATTTAATATATTTTTTTAATGGTTTTATAGATAACTCTTAAAACACTGTGCATATTCATTTATATTATGCTCAGGAACAGCTTCGTCACTGACACTGTGATTTTGTTTCCACAGCTGATTGATAATCAGCAATCAGGCTTGAAGGTATGGTAGTAGGTAATGAATAAACATGACCAGCTTTATCAACATAAAGGGTGCACTGAGCCACAAGACTATGGTCCACAAAACTGTTTCTAATGGATGTGCCTGATAATTGAACCAGTGACTAGCTTCATGGACTTTCTAGGATGAGCCAGAATGTGGTGGAATCTTCTCCTTACTTCTAGAGACTTGAAGTTCCCCAACATCTCAACCTGGTTGGTTGTACACAGCGCGGATCATCCGTCAGTTCGTCAGGTGTTTCCCCTCCCACATCATTCCCTATTTTCTTACCACTCCTTTCATTGGGTTGAGCTGTATACTGTATATAATGATGCTAGAGTGCAACTGATCGTATTTAATGATTGGTGTCACAGATTCTCATTAATCTCCATACCATGGAATTCCCTACGCTCAGCTACTTTTTTAATACTTTCTTTTACTCCTCACCTTGATCTGAATTTCAGTTATTAAAAAAATCATACTGTACAATGTATCATATTTTAACCTTTCCAATTTTAGAGCACTGGGGCTGGTAAAAAAAAACCGTGCCAGGGTGGCGCCCTGATTCGACTAAACTGTTTATAGCGTTTATTAATTTTAATCTCATAAGCAATTAGTAAATACAAGAATTACCTTGCTAATGACAAATAACAATAGATGAGAAAGTATACATAAACATGTTGAGTTAGGAAATTAAACTTGGCACATCAATACCCTCAACCTGGAGATATCCTTCAATTTAAGATTCAGCCAATCTTTTCTTGTATTTCAGAATGAACATAGAACCAGGTTGAATAGCTAAAGTTCTTAGATGTAGTATTGTTTAATTAATAATTACAATAGCATTTTAGTAAAACCCCATTTTGAAAATACCACAAACAGTCTAATTCTTAGTAAGGAATCATATTTTCTTTTGCAGCTATAAGTTATACCTAAAACAAACAATTATAAAAGTGAGGAATAGTAAATTTTCCCAAATATTTTGTAATTTTGTAAAATATGTGTAATGCATTAAATCTGTGTGACCCAGTGGTAGCCTGTGGACTCACTGAAAATGCGGCTCTTGCAGTATCCTGGAAGATAATTAAAGGGAAACCCTAGGTGGCAGTTGTGAAATAGCTAATGATTAAAATTAAAATATTAATTTAAAAAAGTCATGATTTTATTTTATTTTGAATTTACTTGATTAGTAAAACTATATATTTATAATGCTAAGTTGTTTTGTGAAAGTATGTGTGAAATTTTCATAATACATTTTTGGAACTTCACAAACTTTTTTGACATTAAAATTATAGATTAAGTTTTAAGTTTTTGCGGCACTACACCCTGTTGTATACTAAAATTAATTAGTTTTGTTACCAATGGGGTAATTTGGCTGTTGATAGTTCTCAAGTCTTTAATTCTTATTTTATCTATTCCTTGGCTATTATTTATATCTAATTTATCAATAATGTATTTTATTTTGGAACATGTAGCCCTAGGTATAAACATACTTTGAATTTGGTAGTCGTTTATATTATTCGTTTTGTCTAGTTGCATATTGCTAGTATGTTGTAGTTGTGTGACTTGGTTTTTGAATATTTCACAGAAATTATATGCAGTATTTTCAATTTTCTCAATTTTGCCTAAATCTGTATTTATTACTTAATCAATTGTCATTTTACTTTTTCTACCAAGAATTTCATTTATTTTATATCATGTTTTCTTAATATTACTACTCACTTTGTTTAGTTCAGTTTGATAATATAATTGTTTTTTCCTAAAAATTAATTTATTGACAAAGTTTCTTTTGTACTTTAATTTATAGGAATTTGCAACTTTTCTACTTCCAAATTAATAATTTATCTCTGTGGCACATTTCTCCAACCAAATCTGGTGTTCTCCATTTCTTTTGTATGCGTTATATTATTATTATTATTAGCACCGCGTATTACTACCCGTTCGGGTTATACGCACTTACGCTAATGTGTAATGGTAGGGTGATTGTGAGATGAAATGGAGGACCAACAGTTTAACGTGGAATCCGAACCACGGTGGAGGCCTGGCATTCCCCACATTCACAAGATGTCTTGTCAGAGGTGTATGCGTTATAAAACAGGATTATATTTATATTTGGTGCTATCATATATACCATTAAATATCCCAGCAATGTTTTGTAATTCATCCCAATTGATGTTTTCAAGTTTAATTTTAGCTAAATTTTCATAAAGTTTATCCAATAAAATGGATTATTAATTTTACTATAAAAATCATTATTTTGGTTGAATTCATTCCCTAATGCTAATATATAGTGCTCATTAATTTTAGTCTTTATTATATTGCTTGTTATTTGTCTAGTTGTTTGAACATATATATGTGATCAAGGCACGATTTAACCACCCTACTTTTCAATATTTCTTCCCTTGTAACTTTATTAATGGTACATTATAAGCTATGAGAAGCAAGCATATTGTTATAACTTTCTATTGAGATGTCATTTGCATCTAATATGTTTATATTTATATCACCTACCAAAACTATTTCATTTAATTGAACTAATTAGATTATATCACTAATATTCTGAATAAACGTGTACTTATTCCACTTTGGTGATCTGTCGATACCTAGTACTTACATTCATTTTGGAGATATCACTTAACTTAATTTTAATTAATTTATATTCGCAGAGTTTATTTTTATTTTCTAATATGGTTGTTTCAAAGCTATTTCAATAGTACATAATTACACCTCCCCCATAGCTATTAGGCCTATTGTACCAGCATTTATTATAACCATCAATATTATATTGAATAACCTGCATATCACCTGATTTTATTTCTGTAAGCACTATAATGTCTATTTTACAAATAACATTCCCCAGTAAAGTAATCAGTTCATCAAAATGTTTGTTTATGAATCTTATATTAAGGTGAAATAATATAAAGATTATTCTTATTCTGTAGCTTGCGTGCTAATAGTTCAGACCATTCATTGGGACCGTCATATTCTTGACAATGTATAGCCCTAATATTGTCTTCAACAGTTATATCTTCATTTTACTCATTTTCTTCTGTGTCGGTTGTTTGTTTATATAGTAGTATTCTGTTTTTGTTGACAACACTATCATCACTTTTAATTTGCTTGATCATGTATAAAAAATATTACAAAACAAAAAACCCTACAAAGAACATTCTAATTTAAACTAAAGAGGCATATTTTATTTTGTTATTAATTTTAACTATGTCACCTTCTGTTATCTTAAAGCCGATTTCACCATCACTCTTGCGCAAGTAAATCTTACCATTCTCTATCCATACATATTTATAATCATTTTTCCCTGCATTTGTTTTTAACTTTCCACGGTAGATTTTTGCTAAATGGGGTCAGGTTCTCGTTGATGTAGGTATGCCTCTCTGTTTCTTTTTTAATTACTATTTTATTGGTAAATGTTTTGCACCTTTTTTCTAGCCATGCGTTTCTTACAGTTTTAGTTGAAAATTGGACAATCACTGGCGGTGGTATATTTTGGCTCTTATGAGGGAGACGATGTATTAACTCAATATGATTTTTTTCATATGATAGTTCTAAACATTTAGCAATGTTTTCCATGACTGGTCACAAATCTTCAGGTGGGTGTTTTTCTAATCCATGAATTTATAAGTTAATATTTCTTCCGTATTGCTCAATTTGATTGTCATTTCTCAATATCTTGAATTTTTGTGTCTTTTTGCTCGTTTTCCTCGTATAATATGTTTATTTATTTTTTGTTAAGTCTCTATTATTGTCTAACAGTTCGTTCATTTCCTTTCTCATGTCATAATAGAAATCAAATAGCTTGGACATGTTATTTTCTAGTTTTTCATAGTACTTCCTTTGTTCTTCTCTCATCAATTGGATTGGTATCTTGAGGTCTTCATCTTCTTTAATATCTGTAAGGGATGATGATCTAGAATCTAGATTGACACGATGGGCACTTCCATGACTTTTGGCTTATTAGTGTTATTCTTCGGTACGTTGATTCAGATAGCCTGGAGCACTCATAATGATAGTAGTTTTCATAATTGTGACACTTTACACAATCCCCATCTGGAGGTAGATTTTCATTACATCTACCACATTTCGACATAGTGAATAATTTATTACGCAAATAAGATAACTTAGTTTTTAACAATTTTACCACTTGACGCTTTCGACTGTATAAGTTATATACAGTACACAGTGCACAGGCCGCAGGGAGCTGAGCAGACACGTCCGAGCTCACAGACTAGTAGTAGTGGTGGTGGTGGTGGTGGTGGTGGTGGTGGTAGTGATAAACACACAGGGTTCGCGGAGTTAAGAAGAGATGTCCGACCCGCATGAGCTCACAGAATGGTGGTGGTAGTCAATTTTGATTGTTTTCAGTTCAATGAATTGAGAAAATTCACATATCACTATGTAAAAATTAAATATTGACCTCACCAGGATTAGAATCAAAGTCTCTTATATGTATACATGAATACATCTGTAAATACATACATAAATATATACCTAATCACACCAGTCCCTTACAGGGTAGGCAAGAAACTGTTAATATAGGTCAAAAAACAACTCCATACTTATCCATCCACCGCTAACTTTCTCCACACTTCCCTATCCTTGAATACTTCCTTTGCTTCAACAATATCTATACACCAAGTCATAAATTATGCTCTTTTATTCTTAAAACTATTTGTTTATCTTTTTCCCATATCCATCTACAACATTTAATCACGTCTTACATGGCCTTACCCTTCCTTTTGATCCATACACTTTACCTTCATATATTTGTTTCGTCACTCGATCCAAACTCACCCTCTCAATATGCCCAAAAATACTCATCGTAAAACACTTCTTTCACATTGACCTATTGGATTCCCTTACAAACCACTATCTTTCAGCACCCATTCAGTACTGACTCTGTCCATACGAGTTTCTTATTAACACCAGCATGGTAAGCAATCCCAAAGCAGAGTACATTATTAAAGGTTCACTTTTAAACTTTTGGTTACTTGAAAATGTACATATTAATTATATATATATATATATATATATATAAAATTAGTGTAATTAACACTTTCATTGCTAAGTTAGGAAAATATCCTGTACACATGTCTCTGCTTAATTAGGTAAAACCCGCCTCGGTGGCGTAGTTGGCTAAAGCGCTAGTCGTGTTTAGCTCGACTGCTGAGGACGGGGAGATCGAGGTTCGAATCTCGGTCGGGTGAACTGGGGGTGGTTTTTCCTAAATGGTTTTCCACTCTCCCTCCACGCAAATGCGGGTTCACTTCCTCTAATTAAACCTTCCCAATTCCTAATCCATTAACGTAATTAGTACTTAAAGCGTATAACCAGAACGGGTAGTAAGACGCGGTGCTAAATAATAATAATAATAATAAATAATAATTAGGTAAATTTTTGAACTGCTGTAATCATCACTCATTTTTATGATTATAAACGTTCTAAGCCTAAACTAAGAAACTATACAAATAACTTAAAAATGAGTAAATAGCTCTTCCTAAACCACTAATTTGAACAAAATAATAAAAAATAAAACATAACTAAAAATGTATTACGTTGAAAACAGTTGGGTGACCGGGGATCAATATCAATCCATATCAGTTCGACAATAAAATATAAATGTGTAAAACAAATAATGCATCACATACTTTGTAATAGTTCCAAAATAATGCCAATAGGTAGTGTTAGCAGTAAAGAACGATAGAGAGCTGTATTTAACACTGGTGAATGAAGTTCGAAAAAGTTTATAAATGTTATTAGCATGGGTAATGCAAAATACCGCGAATGTTTATAAACAGTTGTTTATTGTGCTTATCATTTAACAGAGGCTAGGGCAGGCGGTCCTAGAAAATACCATAGGTTGCTGCAGCTTTGTAAAAAAAAAAAATAGATAGAAATGGTAGCTGTAGTGATCTTCTCAGGGAAATGAAGTTCTTCTATGTTAATATTAATGCAAATGAACAGACTGTGTGCAACCAATTAAATTAAGTATTTCTAGGTTTCTATTTTGCAATCCGTAAGCCTCTGTTAAATGAGAAGCACAATAAACAACGAGTTTTGTAATGGAGAGAGTAATTTTTTTCTAATTAATTACTAGTTTTAACTAGTCCCTTGACGTAAGGTTAGTGTTTGCAGGACAAGAACAGAAACATTTTGCCGGTCTGTGTCGCCCCTGCAGTCCATCAAGGTGGCGATGCAATCATGATCTGGGGTTGCATTCAGACAGGCCTGGAGACTTTAAGGTTGTGAATGGTGCTATGAACAATGACAAATATTGTGAAACTATGCATGAATTTATGATTCCTTTAGCACAGAGGTTATTTGAGGAAAATTAAATCTGCCAGCAGTACAAGGCCCCATGCCACCTATCCAAGGCAACAAGGACATGGTTTGATACCCAGAACATTAAGCTGCATCCCTGATAGTAAAGAAAAAATTATTTCAATGCTTGCATTTCTATGTAACACCCATAAAGACAATTTTTTTAAATCATTGCTATCTCAGATAATTCTCATCGCTAAAATAAAGTATCAAGCAAGTGGTTCAATATTCGGTAGGAGTCACGCTTTATAGGCCAATAGGCGTTTTCTCTCTGCAAACACTATTTTCATTTGTAGAAAAACCTCCCCCAGTAGGCCCATCCAGTATCCTTTCACTATCTTCATATAGTGTAGTCATACACTCATTCTGTGTGTTCATAATTAGTCCAAGGGATAGAGGAGTTACATATTCCAGCTCTCTTTCACTGCACTAAGGTATCATAGATCAAACCAGGATGCGACAGTAGCCCATAGTACTAATTTTATGATTTTGCTCACAGGCTGTCAGAATACGTCCATCTTCTTGAGTGTATTAACAAGCACATCATGGATCACTAAACCTAAAGTGGCATGATCCTTTACCATCACCTATATATCACATACTTGTTTTTCCAACATACTTTGAGCATCCTTCACAGCATAAGAATCCAACCCTTTGCCATCAGGTCCAGTTACAATAGCCATAATAACACCGCCTCTTCCAGGTGAAAATGAATTGTTATGCTAACAGTTAATACCCAATACCGTATGACACAATATAGAGCAGGTCACGTGTGTTCTATGATCTAACTACTTTTGGGATGAGTTTCACCAATGAAGGGTCATTCTATTGTTTGGTCAAATTTATTTCAGATCTTCTTCTGACCCCAATAACCATTCCTTGCTACGCTTCTCGTCCTCCCCCTAGTAGCAGATTATATAAAGGCATGGGGTTCTCACAGCCATTGATTCCTGAGCCCATCAACTTATGTAACATCACCTGGCAGCCAACCCAGTGAACCTATTCTATAATTCGCTTAAATGCCAACTTTCCAGTTATTTTAGCCGTTGTCCTCATTCACCCAAATGGTGTAAATCAGCATTATCATGCCTGTTCCTCTTATGCGTTTGCAACTTATTTTATTAGAGGAGCTCCTATACTTTCATTAGTTCACAGTTTCTGTGTATCCACCAAAAATATTTGCACTTCTTGCTCCAAGCACCCCCTTTTATAAAACGGCATATTACTACTAATTTTGGAAAAATCTGCAGGGATTTGAACCTTGATATATCCATCATCGGCAGTCTAGTCTATTTTGAGGGTGACGCTATAGACTATGCAGCCACCTAAGCATCACCCCCTGTACAAACTTTCATTATGACCAACATCATCCTGCCATCACTTTTCACAGGTACTTTCTAAGGCATTGCATTTATCCATGTCCTCGCCTTGTTGAGTCTCTCGTTACAGTGTCGTCTCCAGGTCAGTTTGGTGTCCAGCGTAAGTCCCAGGTACTTAACACTGTCCGCCCATCTGATCTGTTCTCCGAACAGTCGAAGTGGGGCCGGCCTGTAGAACTTTCTTTTACATGTGAAGAGCACTGCTGCGCTCTTCTCCACGTTAATACTTGTCCTCTAGGTGGTTAGCCACCCTTCCAACTGCGACAGGTACGACTGGAGTCGCCTCTCAACCAGCTGCCCTCTCCACGACTCCGCTACTAGAGCCGTATCGTCCTCATACAGTGCCAACTTGGTGTCTGGGGATTTTGGAATGTCGTTCACATACAGACTGAAGAGCACCGGGCCCACCATGGAACCCCTTCGGCACTTCAGCCCGGATGCTACTGACCTGGGAGGTGGCGTTCTCAAAGATAGTGGAGAAGGTGCGGTGGGATAGATAAGATTGAACAACCTTAACTAGGTAGAAGGGCAGTTTCAGGGAGAGGAGTTTTAAAAAGAGACGCTCGTGCCAAACACGGTCGAAGGCCTTTGCCACGTCGAGAAAGACAGCACCAGTCAGCCTTTTGATGTTGAAGTTCCTCGTGACCTGCTCCACGAGCCGGACGAGTTGGTGAGACATAGCGTGTCCCGCCCGAAAGCCGAACTGCTCGTCCACCAAGATGCCCACCTCACAACATGTCAGGTCAGTCTCGTCAGTAGTAGTCTCTCGAACAACTTGTCCAGACAGTCGAGCAAGTTGATCGGTCGGTAGGACAAGGCTAGGACCGGGTCCTTACCCGGCTTATGAAAGCAGAGGACGTTGACGTGCTTTCAGAGCTCGGGGAAGTGACTCAGGAACAATATGGCATTGAATAACTCCACGAGGAAATTAATCGCCTCCAAGGGCAGCTTTCTGAGGACTGAGTTATTGATACCATCAGGTCCGGGGGCCTTGTTTAGTCTTAGAGCAGCTGTCTCCCGCGACATTTCTGTCACCTCCGTGGGTTCAGGTTAATACAAGGGTCTGCACGAGACCGCACCGATGACCTGAGCCACGTGCGCAACGTGAACCGGGTCTGACGGGTTGTCAGTCGGTACAAATTGCGCCTCTAAGTGCTCAGCGAGAGCATCGGCCTTCTCCTGGTCGGAGTTTGCCACCCCGTTGCGACTGACACTTGTATAATTTATCATGGTGAATTAATGTTTCGTTTTATAATAAAGCGCAAACAAATGTTATAACTAAATTTTGAATGAAAAATATGAAAAAATCTAAATTCGTAAATAAATAATATGCTAGCATTAAAAAAAAGTTTTTAAAAATCTTTTTGTTAGATATTTCAAATTTTAGTACTTGCCTGATTAATTATTTTAACAAAGAAATTCTACCCTCAAAATGGTACTATGTTTCGATAGTAAGAGCGCAATAAAATAAACTTTAAAATTTGGTCTTACAGTTTACAGAAAACCCAATCGATTTTTAATTTTAGTCATCTTAAAAATTTTGGCGCCCCTCAAAATTTGCCACCCTAGGCCCGGGCCTCACGGGCCTAAGCCTAAATCCGCTAATGTTTAAATATCAATTACTCTCATGGTTAAATTTAGTCTAGCAGTTCATTCTAGTAATTTTATAAATGGGGCTTTGTTCTTTGAAAAAATGAATTTAATATTTTTTTGGACTATATAATATTCTTTTGTGAGTAGGTTATAAGTGAACCTCGGACTCGTTAATTTTATATTATTTTAAAGTAAATTTACTGATATTAATGAAGACCGAAATTTGAAATAAACTTTTTACTAACATATATATGTATATATTCAATCTTTAATACATTCTAAAATATATTTATCGTATTTTTTATCTGTACCATCATGCATGGTTTTCCAACATTTGATATATTATTATAAATAAAAATTTAAAATTGATCGTTTTTTTCTTCTTTAAGTTGTGGTAGATTGGTTTCACATTTTAAGAGCACCCATAGTTTATTTATTTATTAATTTTTAAGTAAGTCATGAGGTTTATAAGATGAGGGCACAAAGGACGACCGTCTTGTAACTGTTTCCACAACCAGGTGAGTTATGTTTGCTGAGTAACAGTAGTCTGTTCTCAGATTATTGTAACTGATTTCACTCAAACGACTCCCTCTGATTAATTTTATTCTGTTTCTATTTGGGCCTTCTATTTCATTGCTTAGTAAAGGAGGTTTCAAAGTTAAAGAGCGTGGAATGAAATTTAGCATAACAAAGTGTGAAGTGGTGACAATGACAAGGAAGAGAATAAGGCCTAATTAAGCTATAAGGTTGGATGGAGTTAGCCGAGGAAAATATAGGATGTAAAATATCTTGGAAGCGTGATTAAGAAGAGAGGTGGAAGTAGAGAGGCTTTAATCAGAAGAGGACAGCGGGAAGAGTTGTTTTATAGGTGCGTTAGAAACCTGCTATGTACAAGAGAAGTGCTCTTGAAGTGTATGGAAGTATTTTACAGGGCGTACTTTGTACTCATTGTCCCATATGCGGCAGAAACATGGACATTGAATGTAAGAGAGACTAGAAAATTGGAGGCCATGGAAATAAATTTTGTAAGGAGCATGTTAGCTGTCACGAGGAGAAACAAGATTAGGAATGAGGTTATCCGGGAGGAGTAGGGGTCCATTGAGTATATCAGATGGTGGAGGAAGCACGACTGAGATGGTATTGGCATGTGTTGAAGATTGAAAAAGAGAGGATAACAAAGAAAAGGTTGGAAATAAAATATTTAGTAAAAGACCGCAAATGAGACTAAGAAAGCAATGGGAGGAAATCAAAGGAGGAAGAATGGTGGAAAGATATAGGAAGATGGAGTCAATTTACTAAACTGACTCGGCCACAGGCTAGAAACAGATGATGATAATGTTTATAATGAACTGGATGAACATCTGGGGCTGAAATTTCGAGCTGTCATCTGAATACGACTGTGTAAAAGAAAAAGAAACATTCGGGTATCTTTTTCTCTCTTGCACACATCCAAGGCAATGTGGCATTTTGACATCCTTCCCTAAATAAATTTGATAATAAAAGGTTTGAACAGCATAACTAAGTTAGAAACTCGTGACTCGATTCTTTAAAAAGTTGATGTTGGCTAATACATATGAGGTGGTGAGTTTAAAAAGGGTCCTTATCCACCAAAAGTGATTTTCGGTAAATCGCAAAAAACAAACAAAAAAAACCTCATGACTGAATGTTAGATTATGATTGCTTTCTGTTTTATTGATAAAATATTATAATGGGAATATAAAATATAGATTAAACATAAATACCGCTATAAATGTATGTGTTAATAAAGAAAACAATCGGGATAAAGATAGTTATGCAGCAAAACAATGAATAAGGAAAGTTTGGCCGACAATCGTTTGGGAAAAGGATAGTTTTGGTACCAATAAATTAAAATATGAATATTTCGGTATCAATATTATTTAACAAAGCTCCAACCAATATAAAACATTATAATAAATGTTGAAGGAAAATTCTCAATTCAACAGTGTTTACATAAGCAAAAACATTAATCAGACAATTTAACCCAATGTTAGGAAAATGTAATTTTTTTATATATATTATAAAAAATGAGACAATATTAATGGAATGTTTCACACAGGGTGGTACTTTACAGAACTAAATTCTCAACCTCATCAACAAACACATTTTCGATGTCCTCATCAACCATCAGTACATCATCAATGGCACTTTTGCCACCATCTATTACACTTTTATAATAGCCGAGAGCTTCGAGATTTCTCCAATCACTTCCAAAATGTATACCTGACCATTTTACCCTGCTTTAATAAAGACACGGCAACTCCTAAATCCCTTTTGCAGTGGACTTCCCCTCACTAACACATTTCATTTTTTACTTCTTGTCAAAATTATTCTCTTACATAACGACATCTTGAAGTGCCATCCCCTGCTTGTTTTAAAACATCCTGTAGAGCTGTTTCCCAATGCAAATAGGAATCTCAGAACCAAGTTTCTTGACTGTTACAAATTATTTAAAAATATCAATATATTCTTATGGGGTAGTAATGGTTTCTTTTTAAAAAAAATCTGTTCGATTCTCCCAAAAACTCCATCAGGTGGGAGGTGGGAATGGCCTATTATTGGGAACACAACTTCAATTTTCTTTATGGTTCGTGGATCAGTTTCTTGGAACCATTTCAAAAACATTCCAACGAGTGTTAAGTTCTGGTTTTGTCCTGGATATCCGTCCGCACAAAGCCTAGTACAAATCAACAGATTTAGAGAAAAAATATTGACTTGGGAACACAGGCTAGAACTAATCACTGAAAATATTGAGGAGAAACAGAGGGTATAGTTTCTTCTTCAAAGTGGAGGGTTTGAGAATAAAAAGAAACTATTTCCAAGACAAATATAAATTACAGGTTGTCTTCTATAATGATTCTCGGAACTTAAACAGTAAAGTGTAAACCATTGTTAACTAAGAAGTCCAGTTGCAAAATATATACTATATTATTAACAGAAAAAAATATTATACTAGGATTCTTAATGTTGAAATTGACGCATTTAAATCCCCACTGTGGGAATCAGATTTTCACAAATTCCCTACTTTATTAAAAGTTTACTATCTGAGCAGGCCCCATGTCCTCCCGGTAAGGACGCCCATGCTTGTACTAATATAATATATATAGCAATATAAGCAGGGAGCTCTATACTCTCTTCTCATATAAGTGGGTACACCCAATAGGAGCCCGATTTTGGATTAGTTGACATTATTTTAATAGTATATCCTTCCCAAGGATAGTTGAGAATATGTTGTCCTCATACCATTAAGTTATCAAATCCGTGGTAAAATTTAAGGCGTATAGAAAGACTGTCACTCATTTCTTAAAATAAAGTGTCTAAGTATTGTATATAAATACATCTCAGTCTAAATGGATTATTAATATTGTAACAAAAATTTTGCTCGACTGTGCTAAATGCTACACCTGCAACTTTTTTTGCCCTCCCTCTTATCTCACTCAACCCTTGTCTAACAGGTAGCTGGGTGAACCTGCCTACCAAGGGGCTCTTAGCGGGGCGGGATGTGGGTGAGCTTTCTTGGAAGAGAAGTTGCGCGTATTCAAGTCTGAGTTACTTTTCTTCGAGCTAAGTAGTGTATTCTGGAAATGGAGATTTCTAGACTCGGATTGTTTCCATATATATATATACACGTTCAGCGATAGCCAGATTATCCTCAGTCCGAGTTGAGATTAACCGAGTTAATGGACCGGCGAGTCCGAGCTAGTGTGCTCGTGAGTGGGTAGCATGATCAACAAATGGGCCAGCGTGTCCAGTGTGTGGGCTAACGTGTCCAGTGAGTGTATGGGCCAGCATGTCCAATGAGTGGGCCAGCGTGTCCAATGGGTGGGCTAGCGTGTCCAGTGATTGGGTTAGCGTATCCGGGAGAGGATCAGCGAATCAAGCGTTTGAGTAGCATAGGTCAACACAGTGTGTCTTGTGCGGGTACAGGTAACGACTTATGTGGACTACACGGGTGACGTAGACGTTGTTGTGAACTATGTTAATAATAAATATTGTTGTGATTGCTTTTAATATTTGAATAGTTATTATGTGATTTGTAGTTATTAGTTTGTTTATTTATTTTTATTACATTTTATGTGTTAGCATTTTCTTATTTACTTACAGACTTAAATATTACTTTTTTTTTTATCTAATTCAGTGACTTGTTTAGTTGTAGTTAATTTAATTATATCTTAACATCATTTGGATTGTATTTTTATACAACATTATAGATTTTAAAAATATTTTGATATTTTAATTAAATGTTTTTAAATATTAAATACTATACATTCATCATTTAAGAAACAACAATAGATCACCATAAGTGTTAAAAAAAAATCCAATTAGGACCAGATTTTGAATAAATAGTCCCTCAAAAACGTTATTTCCGATTTTCCATTACTCTTGTATAGGCTATTTTCACTAAAATATATATATTTTTTAAAAATTTAACTTGTGCTGTTCTAGTATATAGTATGGCAAGTGGATCTGGATATTCTGGACAATGTCTCTTTATAGGCGGCTACACCCAATTAGGGCCAGATTTTGAATGAATCGCCCTTCATATACATTATTTCTGATCTGCCATTACGCTTATAAAGCATATTTCGAAATATAATTAACTTTTGAAATTTCACTTGTGATGATATAACACATATAACATTTAAAAATAAACTGTCCGCTCTTTATTTCTGTTTCTATATATTTTTTATAGTATGTAGGTCTTGGATCCACCAAATTATTCTTTTGTGTGTACTGGTGACTATTTTTTATTGTCATGTAGTGGGATTTCTATGACAAATTGTGTGAGTGGAGCTGTTTACACAAAGAGCTATGCACAAAAATTGCAATTTCAACTAAATTCGTTATATTCATAATACCATACACGTATGCAACTGAGACCAATTTAATAGTATACTTGACCACACGCTACCAGAACTAAAGATTATAGATATAGTCGAAGAGGCATACGCAAATAATCAACTTTCCTCATCAACAGTTTATGAAGCCTACAGAACTAATACTATCACTCAACTAAAACAACATAACCTCCGCTGACAATATCTAGACCTGCGTTACTTAATAACCCCAAAATGGAAAGCAAGCATGGAGAACAAGACGTGGTCCACAAAAGCACAGAAAAGGTGGAAAAGTTAGAAACAAAAATAAAAATAAAATTAAACATCACAAGACCAGACTTTAGTAGAGACATGAAGAGAGCTTTGAGGGACTTCCTGCAAATGAAACACATTCAGACATAATTCCAATAGATGAATTAAAAAGACTATCAAGTATCTACCAAAAATAAAATCGCCTGACCATAGATATCTGAAAAACGAAATAATCTACATTTACCGCTGAAATAGATACATACCGGTAATCTATGGATTGTATTAAATGCACTACTTCTACTTTGATACTTCCCACACGACGAAAAACTGGTGAGTGTTATATTATTCTCCAAACCAAGAAAGAAGCTTACGTTTCCTCAAAATAGAAGGCAAACAAGTCTCCTAAAAACACGTGAAAACATTTATGAAAAACTTATATTAAACAGACTAAGATCCTCTAATGAATTACTGGAGATCATTTAAAAAAAAGTTTGATCTTAAAACGAAACACTACTATCCACAAACCAATAAATTTAATATAGAACGTAACTAAAGTTTTTAGAGAAAAAACATTCGTAATTCTAATAACAATATTCCTAGATGTCTAAAAACCCTCTGACCAATCGTAGTACACGGGATTCATTTAAAAACTTATACATTTCCATTACCCATCATTCTTAATTCGCCTTGTAATCAGTTTCCTCAGGCGACTCACATTCTAGGACAGAACATAGTCCCAAATACATTATTTAAAAGCAGAGGTACCACAAGGGTCAAAAGTAGCACTATACATATACAACATCTTCATATCACATACACCTACCCAACCAACAATAAAAAGAAAAGCTTTATTTTTTTTACCAATGATACCATGTTGTACACAGAAAACCAAACATAAAATACACACCCTTAGCAATGTAAATACACCTTGTTGCCCTCAAAATCTGGCTTACATACTGAAGAATCAAAGTCAACCCGTTGAATAATGTAGATTAACAACTTTAATCGACTCTAAAAGTTTAATCATGGTCATCTGTAACTTACACATTGCGTGATTTCTTCTCTTTGATTAAAAACTTGATTGATTAAATGAACATGTTTTTAAAACTAACATTAACGAGAGCAAATTTGCGGGCAAAAGCTAGTATTTAATATAAGAAATACTAAGTTATTTTTCTAATAATAAAAGCAACATTTGAATAAATTTTACAATTGATTGAGAGTTTGAAGCCCTAAGGTAGGTTTGATGTGCTTCCTAGCCCAACCGGAGCAGCACGCGCACTAAGCTCACACATCCGCTACATCTGGGGGGAAGACCATGTACTTGAGAAGTCATGAAAGAGCCACATAAAAGCCAACCAATAGTCACAGAGGCTGGCATTCATTATTTTTTATTTTGTAGCTCAGAGTAGCAGATGATCTCACACGTATAATACAGACTCTGCCTTGAAATATTGAATGACGCATGAGAATACACACAGGATCATCCCCGATATTTCAAAGGTAAAACTATTAGTGCAAGCCATAGACTGAGGGTAAAGTGTTTCTTGGTGGGGCGGGGATTCACGTGTTTAGGTGCTATTTCAAAACTTAGATTTAAATAAACATTTTATACCCTGCGAGAGAAATAGCTAGTGTGTCTATTTTATATTTAACTCAAAGTGTAGTTAGTGTAGCCTAAAAATATTTTTGATTCATAAATAAGACACAAATTAAAATGGTCATTGATTAATATTTCCTTACTGTTTTAAATTATTCTATTTTTAAAAAAAATAAAATATTAAGTTTTAATTGGGTATTTTTAGGGTTTACCTGTACTCATCTCTGAAGGCTAATCATAATACTAGAACATGGAGAAAGCGTTAACTCTCCCATTAATGTCTCTCCAAATTTACAAAACGTTCCCAGGGATTCATATTAAATTTTTGTGAAATACATATAGTTTTATTTTTGTATGAATAACAAGTTATGGCTTACTTTAAGTGTTCTTGATTATAAAAGTCTGATTTTGATTGTAATTTTTTATTAGAACTATAAATACGTTCCTAATGCAATACAAATCCTTTTGAAGATCAAATCGAGTAAAGAAAATATTTAACCTTTATCCAAGAGAACAAGTTTAATCAGATGAAATTTGTAAATTCTAGATTTTAAATTTTCTATAAGTTACTGCTGTAGATATGGACCTAATGAATATCTAATTTTTACAAATAATAATATTAACGTGAGAAATGCAATTATTTTAAGAAAGCTCTCTCTCTCTCTCTCTATATATATATATATATATATATAGTTTTTTTCCTTGAATAACGTCAGTATAGTTGATCATCCTCAGATTTATAGTTGATGTTGTAGTTGGTGTTGCTCGTAGTGGTGTAATGTTTCCGGGGAAACCAATATCATATTTTTCGTAGGTTCCATTATCTACTTGTTAAATAAGGAATCAAGGACAACGCTGAATAAAGGGGCTAAAATTAACGGCAGGAACACCCCTCGTTTCTGAACGAGTAATCGTCTCTTCTTCTTCCAGAACTCTCCTCATTTACCAGCTTGCGCAACACCTGCTTGTAAGCACGTAACATTGTCTTCTTCGGATTTTTCAATGGCACCTGCCCTTTTAAAGTGTTGAAGGCACAATTGCAAACAGAGTCAATCAGTTTCTTGTCTGCCATATTCAATAATGTGACACGTTGCTGCGGGCTGATGCGATGCATCACACACAGCAGAGGGGCTTACTTCAGCACTTTGGGACTCATGATTATGAAATGATCTGTAATCGGAGAGTGTCAGTGTTTTTATAGCTTTTTCTGGGTAGGTTCACGCAGCATCCGACATTTTTATGGGTTTTATATCTGAACCATTCGGGCGTACCTTGTTTGAATTCTAACAATATATACCTGTGGGGAGTACTTGTAGCATCAGCGTAAGCCTCTTGGTAAACACGGGGGTTTTCAGGACAGACTTGACGGGCAAAGTGATGAATCTGATTTTTATCCCTGGGATTTTTAAAAATCACAGTAAATGTGTGTTTAAGAAAATATCACTTTGGCCCTTGCCCTGGTGGAGTATATTTAGTGTAAGGTACATGACGCTAATATTTTGATGGCGGCATCATTTGGTGAAAAGTTCGACGACCACTTCGTTGGCTTCACGCATCAGTTTGCCCAAGATAATCAGCTGTGGAGAGTCATTACATGTGTCATCCATTTCCAACAAACCCTTACGGAATATGCTGCGGGGACTTGGCCCGTCTTGTTTGTATCCTGGTTGCCATAAAGCATAATACCATGTGATTTTATCAAATTTAACGTTAAACAGTGTTTCCAAGTGACGGATAAATTCCTCTACAATATGTGACTTTCCACAACCGGGAGGGCCGCTGATGATGGCCGAAATTGTATGTTTCAACTTTTCCATAATGTTTGAGAGTGAGCTTATAGGATAACTGAAATTGTATTTATAGGGTAGGAGGGAGGGGAGAGTAGACATTAAACACAAACATAACAGTTTTTATAATATTTATTCACACTAAAATAGCTCATACCATAAAAAGTATACATTGAATATTTTTTTACAAATATATCTCACACCGTGAAAAGTATACTTAAAATATTTATTTACACAAATCAAAGTTTTTTAATATAGCTCACGCCAAGAAAAGTATACCTCGAATATTTATTTACACAAAATAAAGTTTTAAAAATATGGCTCTTGCCATGAAAAGTATACTTAGAATATTTATTTACACAAATAAAAGTTTTTACAAATATAGCTCGCACCACGAAAAATATACTTGGAATATTTATTTACAGAAATAAAAGTTTTACAAATATGGCTCGCACCACAAAAAGTATACTAGGAATATTTATTTACACAAGTCAAAGTTCTTACAAATTTATCTCAAACCATGAAAGTGTACTTGGAAGATATATTTACACACAAATAAATGTTTTATAAATCTGGCTCACGCCATGAAAACTATACTTGGAATATTTATTTACAAAAATGATAGTTATAGAATATATCTTTCACATTGAAGTAAATTATACATATTTAGGTGTAGAGGAAACAATAAGCAATTTCTTGAGCTCGTAGCAGGAATAGTGGCCGCGGTATTAATTTAAAAATTACAGTTTAATGAATATTTGAATATATGTACACAACCAGACGGCTTCAATTTAAAATATATACAAGAAATAAAAATTGATTAGAATTAAAATATATACAATCAACTAATTCTATTTGACTAGAAATAATCAGGTAGGTGAAGGATTGAAATGGTGGTAAAAAATATAAAAAAGTATCCCGGGTGCATAAAATAAATCAATTAAAAAATGCGTGTTTTCATGAAGAAAATAAATATTAATAAAAATCGCAAATCTTTGAAAAATGGAATTTCATTGGATTTGTTTAAAGCGAAAGAAAAAAAGATTAGTATTCAGCCCATCTAGATGAACACTTTTTATTCGTTACGAGCGCGTTTACAAGAACTCTGATACACCAACGGTAATGTATTTTTATCATCGGTTGTTCGTCGTTTGGTGTACTCGGGCCGGTAGACTTTATTCTGCGAAACGATACAAACAGAAGCAAGACCTTTTCTTACAATTTTGTGCGGTATCTGTATGTATCTTTCCACGGCCTGTTTGATTACCATCACTTTAAAAATTTAAAAATAAATTTCTTTCCGGTTGGCGTAGTTTATGGTCATCCCGCGAACCTTGCAAACTTTTTTTTTTTGCAGGATCACCACCAACACAAACTCCGTACGCATAATTATTGGGACCACCAGTTACAAAGGCGCTAATATAGCTTACCAGACCGATATCTTAAAGTTCGTCAGTGAGGTCAGCTAAAGAGTCTCCGGCCGGTGGATTACAATCACTGGGGCTTTCCGTGAATAGAACGCTATCCTTTTCGTGATACAAAACGCGGTTCCCCAATATTTCAAGGATGCTGATAAGTGCAACCTAGTCATAGCAGTCGTGTAGCGTGCCACCGCCACACTCGTGTTAGGGTTAGGGTGCAGCTCGTCACGCGCACCCTTGTAATTGAGGAACATAACCTCATCATTTACATCAATGACGCTGTCCACGGTGGTGTATGTATCCATCAGGTTCTTGTGGATGCCCTGATAGCCGTTGACAACGGCTATTTATGGTAAACCGGGTCTTTGCCCAAAATTTCCTCATAGAAAATTTAAAAAGAGTTTAGCCAGAGTGCGGAGACCGAGATTTTTACAAACACAGCCGAAATCGAGTTTTACCCCCTCCCTTTCCTTATAAATTTGAATGTAAGCTATCTTTTTATCTTATGAGGTAAACTACTCAGGTCATCCGCTGGCTTCTTGTTTAATTTTCAAAAAAGTATCAATGTACCCGTGAAACAATCCGCCTGAACGTGTTTGACGATCGTAAACAGATTCATTGTACTTCCACACTTCGTGTACTGCTTTAACGGTGTAGCCTTTCTCAATGGGTTTCTGGATCTCGTCAATCACCCCAACGCCTGTCAACCAGTGATCTTTATTGTCGTTGTGTTGACACGCATCTTGGTTTTTCTACTCTCCGAATTTCCGGCATAAAATGAACATTAACTTGTCGCTCATCCGTGTAGGCAATACGGGCATGAATAAATCCCACGGAGGCGTCACAGTAACTTTGGATATGCCTTCTACTTGATCTATAGACGGACAATTTGATTCCAAGTGAATTTTGGGGTGGCCGATGGGATAATTTTGTACTTGTAAATGTAAGTATATAATGAACACGCATCCAAGTACTTGATCTTCTATCCACAAGAAAAGTCTGCTTCGTGGAAAAGTTTGATACAATTCGTACAACCACCAAAGAATGCGTTCCTGGGACTGAGGGGCTACTTATTTTAAACCTCGTGCTGGAGTACAAATTGTTTCAAGTCCTTGTCTGTGCATTTCATCGCATTAAACGTACACTCCCACATCTCTAAACATTTTCACGCATGAAATGGTCGCTTTATAGTGCGGCTCTATGGTCTCGTGGAGGCTTTATTTTGATAGGGTTGGTCCTGTTTGGATAACAGAGAGGGCACTCATGCTAATAACCACCCCAGAATTGAAAGATGGTAATGGTATCTCCAGCATTAGTAATGCCGTCTACGCGTTGCCCTAACACATATTCCTCACGGCCGTTACCCGCATGAAGGATAGAGACAATGCATTGGTGGGCATCCCAGCAGTGCCATTGTACACTGACGTGCAACTGTTGGTATGCACACTGTTAGACACCGTTATAGATGATACCAACGGTATTCTTCATAAGATGACTTCGGCAGTAACCCAACATGGCCGCTCCTGCGATCGTACACGCCTCTCTGAAAGGATTTACCTATGCTTTTTCCATAAGCATATCTTTAAACTTTAGGTAGGCCTTCCGTAGGATCTCTACATCCTTCACGCAATAAAGTTCCAACTCGTGGTTCAAATCAAAGACAATTTTCTTTGACCAACGTTTTTGGCCACTTCTCAAAGTAATCCTTACCCTCAACCGACAACTCTCCAATTCCCAA